>PVJX010001631.1:0-91380 GCA_004027295.1 Dolichotis patagonum
GGGAGGAAAGGAGAGGAGGGGAGAGGAAAGGAGAGGAGAAGAGGAAACCTGGTTCATACAGATATAGAAGCTCAGAGTTTTCAGGATCATAGCAACCTGGAGACCCAGAAGAGCCAATGGCACAGTAACAGTCTAGTCTGAAGTTTCCAGCTCAAAGACAGTCAAGTGGAGAGAAAAACTTTTTGTTACTCATCTTTTATTCTATTCAGATCTTCAATAGGTTGACCAAGGCCCACTTGCACTGGAAAAATTAATCTGCTGACTGAAATGCTAATCAATCCAGAAACATACCCATTCATAACAGACCCAGAAATAATGTTTAACAAATTAACAACACTCTCGTGGCCCTGTAAGTTGACACACACAATGAACCATCCAGAACGTTGCACCAGACACAACACAAATCAGGCCATACCTGGAAGAAGTGGGCTCAGGGCCTCAGCAGGGTGAGCAGGAGCTTCTCAGGGAGAGAACTAGGGGTGGAATTCTAGGCAGAGACACAGCACACACAGAGATAGGGAGGGGAGAAAGGGTCTCTCTTGCTATGAATGGGTCATTCACATCTGAGTAGGGTAGCAGACCTAGGGCCAGGTGAATAATGATGCCTTCGAGTTTATACTGTCTACTGAAACCAACAGGGACCCTGTGATGGGATAAGCAGCAGAGTGACGTGGCCAGACTGGAGTTTCAGGGAAGTCCTCCTAGCACGATTGACAGGTGCTAGGAGGCCAAGCAATACAATCCTGAAAGTGCATAAAAGGTAAAGAAAGACTATACAGGTTACCCGGAGACCTAGTTAAGACAGAGTTTCTGATTCAGTAGGTCTGCAGTGGGGCCTAAGGCTCTGCATTTCAAGCATCACCCATGGAGGAAGATGCTGTTGGTCTATGGTCCATACCATAGTGGATGAAATGTGTTTGCTGCCAAGGCACAAAGCTGTGACTTTTAGAACACTCTTTATTCTAGGTCTTCACTTGCACAAGACTGAAATCATTTTCTCTGGGCCCTACCTATTCCGTTCCTCTGTCACATACAAAGAAGATCAAGGACATTGGTAGTCTTATGTGGAAATGGGAGATCATTGGTGGATGCCAGTTCACAAAGTCGTGTATCTCAAGCTGATGCATATACACAGCTCTGGTCCTGAGATTCACCACAGGATGTGTCCAGTCTCTGCTTCTAGAGAGCTATACTCAGATCTA
This sequence comes from Dolichotis patagonum, assembly GCA_004027295.1. Lineage (NCBI taxonomy): Eukaryota > Metazoa > Chordata > Mammalia > Rodentia > Caviidae > Dolichotis > Dolichotis patagonum. The sequence continues at coordinate 1,203 of PVJX010001631.1, forward strand.
AGGCAAGAACAGTGAACCCTGAACATTCAGAGTAGGAGGACAACATGAGAACAGGACCTAATTCCAGGGGACCTGCAAACCAAGGGGCATCACCCTTGAGATGAGCAGGCTTCATGGAACTTGGTCACCTTCAAGTCCTGAAAGACTGTCACAAGACAAAAGGAGGAGACACGATCTGTAGTATTTAGGAGCTAAGCAAAGACTAACCAATAGGATGGAACCACAGTAGGAGACCTCACTTCTCTGTAAAATTCACAGATTCCAACTGTCAGAGCTGTTCAAATAAAGGATGTGCTCCTTTAGATGTCACCGGAGATGTGTAAGACTATTTTGAACAGTAGATAGTTGACTAGGACGACCTGAGTCCTGAGATTTCCTCATCCGTGCGTTCACCTCAGGAAGTCCTAAGAACTGTGCTGAATCCAGAAACCCCATAATCTGGTTGACTCCAGAGGCAACCCAACTGATGATCTTCAAATAAATAAGCACTGATCATATTTTTACATGGTGTCTTCATGTCCTACTTTTTCCTGGTTGTACAATCACATAAATCTCCATCTTTGGACTAGGGATCAAGAATCATAGCTTGGACCTCTGTCACCATTTTGCCCCACGCCCTTGGGAATATTTTCTTCCCTCTACTAGACTTCAGTTCTGTCAGGTCTCTGAACTAGACCCTGCCCAGCTAGGAGAGAAAAACGCCCCAAGCAGATCTGTTACCTACACTTGCTGGAGCACAGTGTTCAACAGGAAGCCAGCAGCTGCCCCACACAGCTCAACCTGCAGAGAGCTGATTCCACAGAAAAGCCACAAGGGACACGCTGTGCCTGCCAGCGCCCCCATACCCCACACCACGCTATCAGCTAGCCCTAGACCTCCTACTAGAAGACCCAAAATTTTGTACCCCCCCAGCAATGTCCCGCTCCCCTAACTCCCCTATAAAACATGCGCTCACCCCTTGCTCAGGACCAATGGTCTTGGCCTGACCCTTGGCCTGACCACACCTGGTTTGCAATAAAGTCCTCACATGCTACTTAAACTCTGCCTGTCTCGATGGTCTCCACTATGCCTCTGTTTACAGTGACATTAACATTAAACCTCACACTCTGCCTGACCCATTGCCAAGTATGACAAGTACAAATCCATGCAGGATGAGGACCATTTTAAGGTTTTCTCGTGATTCTGAATCCTAAAACATAGTAGGTGCTCAACTGTACAGGCTCAGCATAGTCAACGGGACTGTGAAATTGAACTGAACTGAATCGAACTGAGTTAAGTTGAATGGACTAAAATTGAACTGATAAATATCTATTGTACAGGGCAGAAGAACGTTGGTGCTAGATGAAATTTATAAACTATTTAGTCCCAGCTTCTCATTGCTTCTCCTTCGTTTCCTACTCTACTCTCATTTTTTGCTGAAGGACCAACCAAGGATTTTTGCTGAAGAATCACTCCTCCTATAAAACACTGCCTCTGAATCATTTCATCGATGTTAAGAAGTTCTAACTCTTTGTTTCTGAACCAGACCCCTAAGCTCCAAACCTATCTGTTCTCTGCTCACCAACGGTCTTAAGATTATCCACATGCAAAAAAAAAAAAAAAAAAAGATTATCCACATGCACGCACTGTAAATCAGTACGCTCCCCCACCTACACCCGCCTTTCCACTGAGCTTGCGTCTCACGCCTGCCATCTCCAGCCCTCGAAACTCTTAGTCAGGAATCCCGGACTTTCCTGACTAGACTTTCTTGACTTCTTAAAAACTTGCACTGACTCTTGAGAACAGAGAGTAATGAATGACTCTTGAGTTTATTTTTTTTTTTTACCCGAACTCCCCTCCCCCTTTTTTAAATTATTTTTTAGAGTTTATTATTTTTACATCAGTCATAAACTCCATTTTGCAAGCTTAGAATAATCCTTTGAAAAAGATGCAATGCAGAATTGATCTGAAAGTGCACCTTTTAGCAACGCATAGAAATATTGGCTGAAATAGCCGGATTATAAATGTCATGCTCATCACAGTTTTTCCAGCAGCAGCAGTCTTCCCTCCAGGTTGGCCCTGCTGAACGATGCTTTGCACCTAGGAGAAGTAGAATTTACTTGAAGGACTGAAAAGTGGCCACAGAATGGGCTGAGGGTCAAGAGCCCTGGGCTCTTCTTTCCTTTCTGGATGGTGGAGTCACTCACTTTGCTGAATGGAATTAGAGCATCAGAACACAGATCCTTGGGCTTCACTGACTCAGCAGCGGGGACCCTGATTTCTAACAGGCTTCCAAAGTGACACAGATACAGCTGGTTTGTAGGCACCGTACTGAGAATCACCCAGCGGGACCATCCCAAGGGGTCTTTCTAGGAAGCTGGGACGGTGACCTCCTGTGGCATGCTCCTAGTGGGAATCGGCTCTTAAGTGTGACAGACACTGCTGCAGACCACAATGGTGTGACGCCCCAACACAACTTCTGCAAGGTGGGGCCAGCTGTGCTCAGGATCAGGTTAAAAAATCGACCAGCAAGACAGCTGTCTAGGGTAGAAATTTATAAAGGATATAAAATATTCCTGGAAATGTAATAAAAGATATTCTCCCAGAATGTTCCTCAAAGATAGAGCCATATATCTGCAGAGAATGTTCTAATAACTTCCTTGGTCTGAGAACTAGATGCCAAACCGCCCTCCAAGTCCGGGCTCCTACTCGGAAGCTACAGACACGAGCTCTACCTGGAAATGGGGAAGCGAGCACTGCAAAGCAGAGTTAGGACGGAAGCAGAATGAAGATCAGAACATGGCCAGGGGCCAGCATCAGAGCCAAAAGCTGTCCCAGAGTAGAGGACGAGCAGACCTCACTACTGACCCCAAATCCTGCTAGCTAGAGCTGGCACCGGGCACTGGATGCTATCACCTGCCTCCCTGCCACTGCTGTCTTAGAGGCTGTACAAGGTTGGAGCCTTGACTGCCTTTTTTGTCACTGAAGCAGGTGATCTCAGTGTCCACGGCCCAGCCACATGGGAGACCCGGGAAGTGAGGGCACAGGCTTTTCTGCTTCTTCAGTGGGAGCCAGGCTCTGCCTTCAGCTCAAACACAGGCAGGGTGTTCAAATGCCAGAGTGCCACGCAAAGCACAAATTTCCACTCTGCAAAGGCCTCCTCGTCTGCAGGGCTCTGGTCTCACAAAGCAGAATAATCAAGTTAGAATAACCAAGTTTGGAGCCAGAAGTAAATACCTCAGGACAATAGAAAAAAGATGAGGGTTGCCATTAGTTACTCCTTTTCTTTAGATAAATGCTCAGACTGTCAGGCTGAAACTGAGTTAAACTACTTATCTGCCTGCCGAAGCTCCTCCTTCGAGTTCCTTAGAGCCTGGTCACTCCCTGATCCACTGGGTCACACTGAGCAACGAGTCAAAACCTGATATCCAGGGATGCCCGACATCTAATCCATGGGACGCGTCACAACCATGGCTTCTTCGTGCTTTCTGTTACGTGGCTTGAAAGTGGTGTCACTTGCATTCTGGCCCCTGACAATTGTGACGGTGTGGTCTGTAAGATCAGGAATGTTCCAGCACAGAGAACATGAAGAGGACATAGAGAGAGACACTTGTGCCAGCCATCTGCCTACCCCCATGAGGGTTCCTCCAGGCTGGGGTGGGGCACAGCTGTGTGGTCCTCCTCCCTCCCTCTCTCCCTTGCTGATTTTCACTCGTCCAAGGCCAATCATTTTGTAGACAATTACCAAGGGTCAGAGAGGTCACCCTGTCGGGCTAGACCCCAGTGTTGCAGGGGTCCAGGAAAATAGGCTATACTTCTTTTCCAAGATGTGTCAAGACCAGCTTGGCTTCAAAAGGGTCTGTAATGTCTAATTTTGCTAATGACAGAAACATGTCTGTGACTCACAAAGAGCATTTAGTCCTGGCTCCCATCCCTGTCTTCTCTGGTCAGCCTTGGCTCTCCCCACACTATCTCCACTGCAAGAGCCAGACTGGGAGCAGCACCTTATTCTGGTCCCTCGGTAGAAGAGAGAGCAATACTGGGATATGTGATGGCTGTAAAACTTCTGCTCAAAGCCAGTGCACATTGTTTTCCCTTATAATAAGTCATGTGACCACACCTGGGGTCACTGGAGCGGGGGAATTATAATCCTCTCACAAGGAGGGGAGGAAATAATAGGAAACAACATCACCACACAGCCATCAATGAACTCACCAAAGCTCTCTGCCCCATCTCCTCTCTCCTGCTTCTCTGACCCACTGTCCTTCAGGTAACCCTCAACTATCCCAATCCTTCTGTACTTCTCCTAAGGTTTGGCCCCACAGATCTCATCCCATTTGACAGATGCAGAAACTGAGGCCCACAGAGGTGACCTCAGTCATGGAACTCTTTCCTCATGCCCTTTCCTGGACCAGTGGTTTTCTTCTTTGCCTCCCTGAAACCCTCACAGATAACTGCTCTTTGTGGAGCCCCTAGAACACACTTGCTAGTAGCTCATGTGATTCTCACTTACAGTCTCCCAACCACTCTGCAAGGTCAGTAGCATTGCTTAAATCCATTTCCCAGATGAGAAAACAGATTTGCAGGGTGAATGATTTACCCAGGGTCTTACCCAAGGACTGGAACCCAGCTTTGCCCAACTCCAGAGCTGATGTCCCACAACCTCTCATCTTGGTTCAAATTCCATCCTCCACAGCCCCTGCCATGTCCACAGCCACCAATGGTATCATCTGTGGCAGGACAGGGATACTTGGGATATCACAGTAGCAAGACTGTTTTCCTTCACGCCAGCTTCAACTAATCTGTAATTCAGACCCACAAAGCCAGCTCTTCAGCTCCCACTGCCAGCCACAGAAATGAGAATAAATGTGGCTGTCAGCTGCTTCCTGCCTCTTTGTTTTTTTAATTTACTTAGAGTTGGGCAGCAGAGATGGCAGGAGAAGAAGCAGATGGCTCAGTGTGACAGATGGGATCCTATCCAGTGACATGGGACAAGGTGAGGAGAAGGTGTGAGCACAAGAAAGCACAGGCTCTGTGTGTGAGTTCACAGCACGAGCTCGTGGCCAGCACAGTGGTGCACGGCCAGCTTGTCCACCTCCAGGGTGTGGTGCTCCTCACCTTCACTGCTAGCGGGGACTCTGAGGCTGGATGGGAGACTATGGTCAGCCCAGGGTCAGCCAGGCAGTCATTCACATGGCTGATCAGAACCCAGGACAGGATTTGGAGAAGGCAGCTTCCACTTCGCCTCTGCCCCAACTGAGAAGGAGAATAGGAGAGAGAGAGGCAGGTAAGATCTTACCTGTGGAGTCCGGGTGCCCACATGCGGTATTTCCTAGGGGATGTGTACTGTTTACAGGGGCCGAGGGATGAGAGCCCTTTTGTTCTCCTGAGTGTCCAGCTCTGCACTGGAATGAGGGTTTGGAGCTCTCTGGGGAAAGCCAGAGGGAGGGGGAAGAAAAGGGGACAGGGACCAGGGCTCAGAAAACCACAGCCTGTAATGACAAAGTGCGATTTTTGTTTGTTTGTTTGTTTGAGGAGGTCTGTGTTTATGCGAAAACTGTAAGAAGGGCTACATTTTATATCTCATTAATGTATGGGAAGAAGTAACGCCAGAGAGATGAAAAGTCAATCCAGGATTGGAACGAACTCACAGCCAAAGGCAGCCATGGGGAAAAGCCTTTGGGAGTTTACAGAAAACCTGGGGAGCAGTGGCTTTCCTCAGAAGGGAGATAGGGATTAGAGTCAATCTTATGATTAAAGAGTGCATTCCAGAGGCAAGATTATGAAAGACATTTTGCAGTTGAGAGAGGAAGGTGGAAGAGGGGAAGCTGCGTTCTGCTGCTCCAGATGGGGAGGGAAGGGCCAGCAGATGCAGGCTCCTGAAACAGGCCTTCCTGCCCTCAGCCGTGTGCTATCTTTGCCATCACTGTGGAGTGTAGAGACTGTTACATTCCCCTCTTACACAGGAGGAAAGAGACGACAAAGAGGTTGCCTAAGCACACTCGGGGTGTAGGAGGATTCAGCATTTCAATCCAGCTCTTCCCAATCCTAAAAGTCAGCTGCCCCTTTTCCCATGAAGCTGGTTAGACTTGACCATGCAGGGTTGGAAGGCAGGGCAAGGACCTTGTCCTCACTGACTGGTTTTTGTCACCTGTCCCCATGGGAGTCACATGGTACAATTGCATTTTCAGAGTCCACAGTGGCTCCTGGAGGCCAAATGAGCCCTGTAAACCTGGAGCAGCTGAGATCTCACATGTGCCCCAGGGATTGTGGGAAGACAGCAAACCAATCCTGATGTTCCCAGGCCCCTTACAGAGAAGGAGCCAGGAGGAGTGCTGTATAAGAGGAATGGGAGAAGTGGGCAGACAGGGATTCCCTCAAACTACAGGGCTTTCTGGAGGAATAAGAGTTCCCCAGGTACTTACTAAGGTCTAAGTCCAGGCTGTGAATCAGACCAGGGGAGTTTAGGGATGAACAGGAGCCTTGGCCTCCAGGCACCTGTCATCAGATAGGAATTATAAATCCATTCAAGGAAGGGACCCCTTCCAAGGATGAAGCAAGATCCACTCCCAGACACTAGCGACAATGGGAACCATTGCCACCCCACTCTAAAGAGGCAAAGGAAAGACACGGTGTCATATGACCCAGAGAGAGTGGAAGCTACAGTGGAGGGGCCCATGCCCTGTGAGAGGGCAGCTGGGCAGGAACTCTGACTTCTCCTTCCTTTCACCCTCTGGTCTCCCTTGCTCCCTCCAAAAGGCTGAAACCTGATGTGCCATGGTAAGAGTCTGGATGTGACGTTGATTCAGGTCAGCCCCAGAGGCACAGGGCAGAGCAGAGAAAGTCAGAGGGCAGCTCTGGAAGGGATCACAGCCGCAGAAGAACCAGCCAACCACGCAGTGCACCTGTCAGATCTTCCCAACAAACCCCTCCAGATTAGAGTTTGACAAATCCGCCATTAATTTGAAGGCAGGGTCCCCACAGGTAGGGACAGACAGACTCCTCCACTGCTCCCATATTTCAGCGGTTGTTGTCTTTCACATTGACCTTGAGCTTGTCAGGTCCACTTGGCTCTGATCACAATCAGGAGGATGATGCTGGAGGCAGGAGTCACATTATATTCTTATCCCTTCCAGCTCCAGTGGGGAGTGGGGGGCTAGCCCCAGAGAGTCTGCCCTGACAATAAGCACTCCTTGCCAGACTAGGACATGCAATGTTCCTGGAGGACTCAAAATACTTGCAATACACAGTTAACACAAAGACCAGCGTTGTAGATTTTCACTGTACACCAAAAGCTACCCACATATTCAACTAAACATGGATCTTTCCCCCCCTCTGATCTTCTCTCCTCTGTCCTTGGCCCTGCCCTGACCTGAGATGAGACACTAGAATTCACAACCATTCTTGGAGAAACTAATCTGAAACCTCAGTCACTGGAGAAGCACAGATGGTCGGCAAAGCAATGCTCCCACTGATGCTGAGTTAAGGGGGGGCCGAGTGCACTGGCCCATGTGGCAGAGATTTGTTGAACTTCAGTGGATTAGCAAAACCACATCGTTAACATCAGCCAGAGCCTGTCTGTGCCCAGCCACAGCTCAGCAAATCCTCTGGTTACGTTTCCTATTCTCCTGGTCAATAGTGACAACTTAGCACCTCTCCTCCCAATCCCTCAGATTCTTTACATTCTTCAAGGTCTATCTCAAGAGGCACCAGCATCATTCATTCATTTATTCAACACTTTTGAAGCCTGCTTTATGCCAAGCACTTGAGCTGCCATGGTAATCAAGACAGACTTAACCCCAGTCTGGGGGTCTCTTTGTTGAGCAGCCTTTTCCTTGTTCGGCTTCTACACACTCCTCTCTGGTGGCTCTCACGTTTGACCTTCAGTGACCATTCCATCAGTCTGTGTCTGATCTTCCCCACCAGAACACAGCTCCTGAAAGACTGACCCTGCACCTTTCTATACATGGACCAGCTCGGCGGGCGCCAGATGCGCCTTAGATAGGAACCATCTTTCAAGTAGATGAGGCCAGCCCATCGCTTACCATCAGCCTCTTCTTCTGCATAGTGGGAATCACCTCTGGGTTTTCTGAGTCAATTTTTCTGAGTTGATAGATGTGAAAGCACTTTGCAGATTACAAGGCTCTGAGCTCCAGAAAAGAACAAGCCTTCATTCACCCCCAAAACCAAGGCAGTTCGTTTAAAGACGCTCATTCCAGCTCTCCTCCAGAGCAAGGGTTACGGAGTAATCTCAGGACCTGAGAGATAAAGCCAGTGCTGAAACTCCCCTCACTCCACATCCCTCCCCGCAGTGGAAAGGGGAGTCAATTACCATGGGCTCATTTGCAATCATTACCGTCGTTGTCTGGAGTTTTTCTGCTGATTGCTCTGGTTAAGAAGCCCCTAATCAGTGGAAGAAGCACTGGGGCTCAGGGCTCAAGAGCTTCTTTTGTCTATGAACCCCATTCAGTCCCACCTGCCCAGAAGCTGCGGGGAAGGGGTGTTGAGAACGGGGTGCCCATCGCCGATCAGTCAGTCTCTAAAAGCTTGAGGGAGCCTTGAAGATTTCTCGGGGCTGACCTGTGATGGACGAGTAGGCGAGGTAATCCCATTACAGGAAGGGACCCCTGGAAATTTTCATTAAGCTGATGCATACTGTCCATATTTCATTGCCACTCAGTCAGGCTTCCTCACTCTTTTAACAGGAAAACAGACAGGTGGGCTGTTTTGATTTGGGTGCCTGGTTTCTTCCCCAGGGAAGCTGCCTCCTCCGGCTTGCATGATAATTGAATTTCACGGATGGAATCTTCCACATATTTCTCAATTAGGGATGTGTATAGGCAGTGAGATTTTTCAGGTGTTGATCTATGATTGTCACTCTCTTTTTACCTTTAAATTAATCTCCTTAATTTCTGCCAGCTCTAAATCCGGCTTTGCTAAATAGCATTATTCTGACTTAAATGGTCTAATCTGTTTGTCGTAAACTGGGTACAGCTGAAAATCATGTATGCAGGAGCCGTCCTCATTAATCACAGCTGACAAGAAGTCAGAAATCAAGAAGCAAAATTGTCTCTGAAGGTAAAGTGGGGGAGAAAGTGGGAAAAGCAGGCAACCAGGTATGATGACGTGGCTAGGCTGGTCCCAGCTCTGTGGGCAGGTGACCCTCTGCTCTCTATGGACTTCAATTTCTATCTCTGTTTAAAAATAAATTCTCTACCTCTGTTTAAAAATAAATGACTAAGGATGGACACAGACAGGGTGGTCGGTTAGATCAGCTGAGTCTGAGCTGATACATGACCTCCAGAAGAAAATGCCACCTAAATGACATTTTAGGGTTGAAATGCACAGCTGTTACTCTTAAGCACGCCAAGAGGACCCAAGTCACATGATCACAGCACCATCCAAAGTGTGGGAGGAAAGATGATTCAGGTAGGCAAGGAACACAGAACTCTCAGTGGCATGGCAACACCGTGGTCCCTCTCCACAAGTCTTCTCCACAAGCAGCTCAAGGAGAGGAGCAGATCCCAATTAAGGACCCCATTAAGGACCCAGCAAGGCTCAGCTCCCAGGTGGCAGAAGGAGCTGCCCTGGGCTCGGATGCTTTATCAAGCAGCAAACCCCACCAAGCCCAGCTCCAGCACAGCAGCAGTGTGTATGGCTTCTTTGTTTTTGTCCATTTTGTTTCAAGATAGAATTTTAAAGAGCTGATTTTATTATTTATTTAGTTAATTATTTTGTGGTCTTGGGATTGAACCTGGACCTTCACACTAAAATCTTTTTTGTTTTTTTGAGACAGGGTTTTGCTAAATTCCTAAATTGCCCAAGCGGGGCTCCGACTTTCTATCCTCCCAATTCAGTCTCCCAGAGTTCTGGGATTGTGCATGTGCACCACCACGCCCATTGTAAGGAGAGGTTTATTTAGCTCACTGTTTGTGGAGGTTTCAGTCCATAATCAGCTGGCTCCAAGGCAGGGTGGCGTGGCACTGGGACAATACTTCAAGGCGGCAGCCAACAAAAGCAGCTAGAGCAAGGGTTTTAGCTCAGTATGAAGATGTTGGGTTCACTCCCTAGTACCACAAAACAAACAAATTTTATGAATGCAGAATAAATCCAGCAATAGATTAAAAGGGTAATATGCCATGATCGATTGTGGTTTTTACTAGAAATGCAGAATGTAGGGTTAGTCTAGCATTCAAAAATCGAGCAGTTTAAGTCATTGTTAACCAACTAAAAATACAAATAAGAAACAGAGTGAAGGTGTAGCTCAATGGTAGAGTGCTTGCCAGCATATGCTAGGTTCTGGAGACAATTTCCAGCACTCAGATTACCTCAATAAACAGAAAAATTGTTTGACAAAATCCAGCATTCGATCTTGACAAAAGCTCTGTGTAAACCACAAGGAGAGGATCTTCTTCAACCTGCTTAGAGATGTCCACAAAATCTCTACAGCTCACATCCTACTTTTAAAAATGACAGTCTGAATGGTTTTCCATTGAGATCAGGACCAGTACAGGGGCAGCTGTTCGTGCCACTGGTACTCAGCGTGGATCTGGAGGCCTTGGGCAGTGTGGTCAGGCAAGGCGTGAGTACAGGCTCTGGGAGAGCCTACAGGAGGACTGTGTGTGTGTGTGTGTGTGTCCAGGGGAGCAGAGGGGAGCAGTGGCCAGGCAAGGGGGCTCCAGCCTACTGCACCCTTGCTTTTAGAGGCACAAAGCCAGCTGAGAGGGGAGGAAAATGGTGTGTGGAAGGCGCCTGGGGAGAGCGTGAAACAGCTCTTGGGTCTATGTGTTTGTGTTTGTGCAGAAGTTATTGAAGACTGTGACAGACAGTGCTGAGCAGAGACCAGAAGCTGGATGGGGGCCAGTGTTCAAGACCAGGTAAGAGATGGGGGTTCCGTTATCTGTAGCATGGTCAGTAGGAGAGGGGATAAAGAGAGGAGGGACAGTGCGACTTCAGTAGTGAAGTCATAGGATCACCAGCTTTCCTCTGTTGACCTGAGACAGTCCTCAAAATCAAAAGTCTCCATACTGGGGAACCCCTCAGGCCAGGCCCATCAGGATGGTTGGCCACCATGTTGAGCAGGTTGGTATAAACAATGGGGACCAAGGGGTCTGAGGGGGCTGACCAGTGCTGGCCACTCAGGAAATAGCAGTGGGTGGCTGGGAGGGAAGCTAAGGGGTTAGGAATTTTTTGCTGTTGTTGTTGTTGTTTGCTTTTGTTTCTTTGTGCCCCTAAGACTATTCCAGAGACTGCAAGAATTAGTTTTTGCCATAGCCGCATAATTTCTACATTAACTTACACTTTAAAATCCTCTCCTGTTATGAGTGATTCATTGTGTCACCTTGAGAAGTTTAGACGTTTAACTAAGAGACTCAGCAGGGGCTAGGGCTCTTACTTTGTAAACAGCCTGTGCAAGAGGAGGGCACAGAGGCGGTGTCCCTGCTGGACCAGCCCTGGAAGTGGGGCGGGGTAGCCTGTGTACAGTATAAGGGAGGAAAGAGGCTCTTCCCCTCCCTGTTTGTTTGTTTGTTTGTTTGAGACAGGGTCTTGCTAAGTCCCTAAATTGTCTAAATTTAGTCCCTAAAAGTTCAAAATTTTAACCGTCCTGCATCATCTTCTCAGAGCGCTGGGATTACAAGCATGTACCACCACACCCTGCTCTACTCATAAACTTTAATATTGAGATTATGGAACTAGAGTTCTATTTTCCTGTGATTGCTTCATCTGCTTTCACTGTCTAGTGCTGGCATCATAGAATGAAATAGGATGCATTTCTTCCCACCCATCACCCACTCTAACACTTCTAGGAAAGCTGGACATGGTGACTCACATCTGTCATTCTAGTACTCTGTGAGGGCTGAGACAAGAAGATAGAAAGTATGAGTCCAGCCTAGGCAATTTAGCTTCTTGTCTCAAAATAAAAATGAAGGGCTGGGAAGGTAGCTCTGTGTGAAGGTCCTAGCTTCAATCTCCAGTATCACACACACACAAAAAAAAAAAAGAAAAAGAGAGAGAAGAGAGAAAGAGGAGATGGGGATGAGGGATGAGGAGATGGGAGAGGAGAGAGGGGAGGACAGAAGAAGAAATTGCGCTGAACAGATACAATTTGCTTAAATGTTTAGTAGAATTCATGATGGTGAAAAGATTGCTAATAATTTATAATTAATAACTACAAACTTCTCTCATAGATGAAGGTCTTTAGGTTGACTATTTCTCCTTCAGTATGTGTTGGTAGCTTGTGTCTTTTAAGGAATACATTCCACTCATCTTATCGCCATGAAGTTGTTCGTCATATTCCCCTTGTTAACTGTTTGTTATCTGGGGACTCTACAGCAATGCCAACTCTGTAATTTGTCACGCTGGAAAACTGCCTTTTCTTCCTTTTCCTGATTAATCTGATGAGAGGTTTATCATTATTACAGATTTATGAGGGATTGAACCCAGGCTTCACACATGCTAGGCACACACTCCACCATGAGCTGCAGCCCTGTCCATTTTTACTTTTCATTTTGAGACGGAGTCTTGCTCAGTTTCCCAGGCTGGCCTTGAATTTGTGATCCTCCTGCTTCAGACTCCCAAGTACCTAGGATTACAGGGCTGTGCACTACCACCTTACTATCTTCTCAAAGAACTAGGCTTTCGTTTCATCGATTCTTTCAATTTTTCTATATTCTGTTTCATTGATTTTTCAGTTTGGTTTTTATTCTCTCCTTTCTTCAGCCTATCTGAGTTTCACTAGCTCTGCCCTTTCTAGTTTCTGAATACAAAAGCTAGGATGGAGATGAGTTGACTGAGATCTTTCCTTTCTGTCTTTCTTTTTTTTTTTCTAATAGATTTATTCAGTGCCAGGCATTCCCCCATGAATATGCCTTGAGGGCATCCCGCAAAACTGACATTGTATTTTCGTTTCCTTCTGTTTAAAATATATTCTAATTTCATTTTTCCATTTCACTTTGATCTCTGGGTTACTTAGTACTGTTATTTAATTCCAAACATATGAAGATTTTACAGAGATCTTTTTTGTTATTGATTTATAATTTAATCCCAGTGTGATAGGCAAAGATACTTCATGTGAGTGGACTGTTTTAAATGTGTTGAGACCTGTTCTGTGGTCCAGGATATGGTTTCTATTGGTAAAGGGCCACGAGCACCTGAAGAGGACATATATTTTGCTCTTGTTAGAAGTGTTCTATAAATATCAGTTGGGTCAAGTTGCTTGATAGTGTTGTTCAAATCTTCTATAGTCATTTGATGTTTTATTTATTGATTCTATCAATTTTTGAGGGAAGGTTATTGAAATTTCTAACAATAACACATTTTTTTTGATTAAGTGTCCTAAGTATCTGCATAAACACTCGGGATTCAGTTATCTTGACTGATTAGCCCCTTTATCATTAATATATAATATTAATAGATTTTGCATCAAAATATGGGTTTTTTTTACATTAATATAACCACGATGGCTTTTCTTTGGACTAGTAGTTACCACAGTGCATTTGCCCTCTCCATTCTCTTTCACTGTGTTTATGTCTGTATATTTAAATTGTGTTTTTTTCTTCTTATGGAGAGAATACTTTATTAGTTACTGTAATCAGATTCACAGCCATCACTCCCTTTTAACTGAGGCATTTAGGCCTTTTACATTTAATGTTCTTGTAGATATGGTTAGGTTTAAATCTATCATCTATTTCCTATTTCATCCAGCTGTTCTTTTTTCCTTTTTCCCTCACCTTCTTTTAATTAACTATTTTATGATTCCGTCGTTCCTATCAGCCAAGGGTTCCTTCACTGAATTTGGATGAAAATCACAAAATTGACATGTCCCCCTCTAGGTGGTCCTCTGAGATCCCTCAAGAGAGGGGAACCCTAATGTGGAGAACCACTCGGACTGCTTCAAAGCTCAGGGGAGTCTAAGGACAGCTGGGGCCTGACTCCACTTGTCCAGCACGGGCACACAGTGGGTATAATTATGTGACCATGACTTAGCACAGGTAAACACACATGCACTGGTTACAGCACCATGTAAGGATGTAAATAGGAGACAGCAACCTGTGTAAGGACTGTACGATAAAGGTGCAGGCAGCCCTCGTGCTCTTGCGCTCTTGTGCCCTCCTGTGCTCCGTGCTGCCTGCTCTTGTGGCTGACATCTTGCACACACGCATTCTTTCACCACGTCACCTCGCCCTTAACAATCTTCCGTGGGCTCCCTGAGTGGGCTCACGCCTGCTTTGGCTCCTATTCCTGTGGAAGAAGTTTGTCAACTTTCATCACACAAAGGTATCTGAAGACACATTAGTGAGAGGCAGAGGCAGATTTATTAGGCTGAGTTAAAAAGCCAGAGAAAATAGGGAACAGGCTTTAGGTAAGGAAAGTACAGTGCTAATGATCGGAGCAGCAAGTTAACAAAAGAACAGATTCATTTTCATGACTTTGCCGGGGTGGGTTAGGAGCTGATAATTTTTCCCTGGGCCTTAAAATTGGCCTCATGTTTTAGGGGGTTGCCTTCTAGTATAGGATATAGATTTTGTGGTCATTTTCAACCCTGGAGACATCCTGGCTTCTCCCTTGCTGTCACAGCACTCCTGGTCCATACACTGTTAGCTCCATCTTCAGTGGGTAAGGTACTAGGTTAGGGGTTCAGGCCTCAGGATCACATCTCCTGTCCTGTGAGGCTAACTGTCCTGTTTCACTCTCAACCACCTTTGTTGATTTATAAGCTATAATTGTTTATTATAATTACTCTGGAGTTTACATAATATTAGTTGATCACAGTCTATCTTAAAGTGACATCATACTACTCCATCTCTTCTTAAATAGGCTAAGAACTTTACAATAATACACTTCCGTACACTCCACATTTGTGCTATACACTTGTACATATGTATAAATCCCACGTCACTGCAAGTGTTTTTATGTTAACATTAAATTACCTCTAAGAGAATTTCAAATAATATGAAAAATCTTATATATTCACTGTGGAGTTACCATTGCTAGTACTTTTTATTATTTTCTGTATATTTATAATTCTGTTATCATCTTTCTTCTGTCTGCTCAACTTCCTTTAGCATTTCTTTGTGTAAGTATGTTAATTTTTTATTCTTTCAGTTTTGTGTGTAAAAAATATCCTTCTTTTTGTCCTGTTCTGAGTAATACTTTTGACAAGTATAATATTCAAGGGTGAGAGTCTTTTATCTTTTAGGTACATCAAAAATAGAAATGTTTCTACTGTTTTCCCACTTGTGCTGTCCCTAATGAGAAATCTGCTGTTATTCTCATCTTTGATTCTTTGCACAGGTTTTTGTCTGCTTAAGGCTTTCCTAAAACTTTGCTTTATTAATAGTTTTGAGCAACTAGGTTATTTTATAACTTGAGGTTGTTTTAGTCATGTTTCCTTTTTTTTTTTTTTTTTTTTTTTTTTTTTTTTTTTTTTTTTTTTTTTTTTGGTACCGGGGATCGAACTCACGACCTCACGCTTGCCAGGCAGGTGCTTAAACCACTGAGCTAAATCCCCGGCCCTATGTTTCTTGTTTTTGAGTTCACTGGGCTTCTTACATAAGTGATTTTATATTCATCATCATTTGTAGTGTAAGATATCTATCTTTAAATTTTATTGATATGGACTGGGGTTGTAGCTCAGTAGCACAACACTTGTCTAGGATATGCAGGGTCCTGAGTTCAATCCCCAGGACTTAAAAAATAATATTATTGACACTTACTGATGGCTCAGCATGTGGTCTGTCCCAGTGAATATTCATAGGCACTTGAGAAAAGGTTTCTACAGTCAGGGTCATCAAAATGCTTGATAACCTAGTTCAACTCTTTAAAATCCTGCTTCTTTCTTTCCTTTCTTTTTTTTCTTTCTTCTTTCTTTCTTTCTTTCTTTCTTTTTCTTTCTTTCTTTTCCTTTTTGAAGACAGATCTCCAGACTGGCTTGAATTCATTGTGCAGACCAGGCTGTCCCAAACTTGCATCGATCCTCCTGCCTCCGTCTTGCCAGCACAATTACAATGTAAGTACACATTTATAAAATAGCAAACTTATAGGTATTTCCTGAGACAAACTAGAGAGCAATTAGATACCTCTGACCACGTTTCTTCTGCTCCTGCTGTATTCAGTTGACCTTGAGTGTCTAGAGCCCAGCTGCACACCTCTGATAAGCACTGAGTCAGAGTAATTTTCTGTAAAACACATTGGGCTAGTCAAGGACACTTTTAACTATGCTTACCCTCTAAGGGCCTCCTCCCCTTGTTCCTGGAATGTTTCTATATTATGGTAAACAATTCCCTTTTTTCAATAAATCTGTTTAAGCCTAGCCTACCTGTCTATATAACTCGATGTCTGTAATCAATTATGTAACATTTTGTTACTTGCTTTCTACTTCCCACTTTTAAATGCTATATAAGCTAAACTCTTTGTCAACTCAGGGCTGTTGCCTTTAGGAATGATCCAGCAACTGTCTACCAGTGTAAAGATTAAACCCTGCCTTCTTAGCTCCATTGTGCAAGGAGTATTCTTTTCAATTTGACTTGGGAATTTTCCTGCAACACCAGGATTACAGGCATGTGTCACATGTCCAGCAATCCTATTCTTTTCTTTTTTTTTTTTTATCGGTACCGAGGATTGAACTCTCGACCGCACAGTTGCAACGCAGGCGCTTATGCCACTGAGCTAAATCCCCAGCCTATGTCCAGCAATCCTGCTATTTTTTTTTTTTTTTTTTTTTTTTTTTTGGTACCAGGGATCGAACTCATGACCTCGCACTTGCTAGGCAGTTGCTTATGCCACTGAGCTAAATCCCCAGCCCAATCTTGCTATTTTGCTTTATTAAGTCTATCAATTACTAAGAGTATAAAAACTATGGCTATAGATTTGTCCATTTTTCCACTTAGTCTTATCAGTTTCTACTTTATATATTTTGAAGCTGTCTTATCCCACATTTTCACATTTATCATGTTTTGTCCTTTTCATGAATTAGGCCCACTTTTCTTATGAAGTTCACTTGTCTTCAATACTTCTACGTTATCAGATATTAATGTAGGTACTCCAGCTCTCTTGTGATTAGTGCTTTTGTGTATCTTATTTTGCTGCTTTCAAATCCTATCTTTTCATTTTAGGCATAACAAGCAATTAGCACTTATTTTTTAACCAGCCTAAGAATTTCTTTTTATTAAAAAAAAGATCATTTACATTTAATACTATTTTATATGAATGCCATTAGAATGGCCATTTTAAAATTTGCTTTCTATTTATCTCATCTCATTCCTTTCTCTCTGTGGGGTTAATTGAGGTATTTTCAATGTACTGAGCTTTTTTTTCTTTCCAACATTCCATTATGAAAATTTTCAAAAGAATCAAGAAACAAAAAGTTTTACAGTGAACATCCATATAACTACTACTGACATTTTCTCTACCAAAACAAAGAGGAACCTTGATCAGTGGACTTATCTTCCTTCTGGGGGGCCTTACCGATTGACTTAAACAGGGTAGAGGCAAATGTATTTAAAGCATTGCATTAATAGAAGTGTCATTCCCAGAGCAGGGGGAGGAAGCCTCCACTTTACACATTTCTCAGGCCTCAAGTGTGAAAGTGACAAGGACAATGTAGACTGTCCAGAGTGGCAGCCAGGGTGAGGCAATGCCTAAATACTGTGTCATTCTGAAAAAGGAACTCACTTTGTGGTGCCCAGAGAAGAGAGGAGGTCAGGAAAAAGCATTGAGAATCATAGACTTTCAGCCTCAAGGGACAAGATGCCCGCGGGAGTCCCCCAGCCAGTGCAAGGTGGATGTCCAGGGAAACAAATGTAGCTTCAAGAAGGGGAACAACTAGCAGGGAAAGGTAACTAAAGAGAATAAGATTTCCATGTGAGACAGTGACTTCACCACCGCTAGGACACGCAAGTATTCGTTTACTCCTTGAACAAAGATTTATAGACCTTTAAGGCCCAGACACTAGGCAAGGCACTGCAGATAGATTGGTGAATAAAACAGAGGCTGTTGTTCCCCTGGGGAAAGTAAATAATTACTAAACAATCTCATAAATAAACATGTAACTATTCCTAGTGGTTCATGCAGGAGATGACTCCAGCACCAGCTGGAGAATAGTGATACAAGGATGATATAGGACCTTCCAATAACCCAAATAATATAAGGGACGTATTATAACTCCCAACCTGCTACCTGCTACATGTCTGATACGCCGAGTTCCTATTCTTTAAAATCGAAGAATGAATTCTAGGAACAATGGAGGATAAGAACAAACAATATTTATTTAGGAAAAGAAAGCTTCTGTCCAAAAAGAGAAACAGAAGGGATCCCAAGTGGATTACTGGGGACAGGGAATTTTACAGAGGTGAGACCGTCTAAGGTGGGACAAAACTATAGTCAATTAGTAAGATTACAAGTATAGTCACGTGGGTGACATTGATCCAATGGGAAATCACAAGGTGGATGTGAGGTGGGACAAAACTATGGTCAACCAATAAGATATGAGTATAATCACTTACGTAATGTTGATTAAATGGGGATCAAACAGGGAAAGCTAGTTATGAGAGCAAATGTTATATATAGATCAACAGGGACTTTTCCTGGAAAGGAGGTTTTGGTCCCCCCCCACCCTAGATGATTGATGCCTATTTTCTAATCAATCACTGCTGTTCATTCTTCAGGTATGTGGGTGAAGTCATTTTCCTTATCCTGAGGGCTGAGGAATCCAGCCAGTTATCTTTTGCACTGACTTCTTCCAATAGCCAAGCCCTGTCCTGACTGCCTAGAACATTTCTAAATAACTTAGCTGTCTATATTATTAGGAATAAATGTCTTCTAACTCTGAGACTACACAACAAACCAGCAAATCATATGATGGAAGGAGACCAGCGGATGGGTCAGCTCCCCTCAAACTCCCCTGGAAACCTGACAAGTGTGCGGTGGTCCCTCCTCCTTGCACCCTCTTTCCCCCTCTCCTGGCCCCACCCTCTTCCTGCTGGGGGTGCAGTTCAGCTCAGCTGGGCCTCTTAGCCAATTAACACTCTTAGCATCTGAAAAGCTCAAATCAGCTCCTCGGAGGTGTGAGAGATCAGAGTAATTAAGGTCTTTCTAAAGCAAATCCAAACCAGAAATGGAATGTTTGTCTCCTTGGGAAATAGGTTCCCCAGTCCTGCAAACGCTGTGGAAATTCAGCCCGGGAAAGGGTGGTTGGTGATGGCTTCAAGAAGTAGAAGCCAATTTGTTTGGATGTGCTTCAGAAATAATTGATTCAATCAAATCAAATCAAACTTGACTCCACATGGCAACGGATGTGCTCTTCTTTAAAGGTAGATCAAATTCCAATTCTCTCCTCATCTCTGATGCACTTACAGTAAAATCCAAACCGCTCTCCCAGCTCAACTCCTAAAGACCAGTGCAGCCGGGCCCCTCCTTTCTCCACCTCTCAGGGCCCTTTATGAAGTACTTGTCACACTTTGTAATTATTTTATTTACTGGCTGGCCTTCCCACATCATTAAGTAAATACATCCCCGTTGCTGTTCACCCTGGAGCACGATATATAAAGTTGTCCAAGTGAAAAACAGCTCGACTGCAAATCAGCACTTGCAATTTGGAACGTGCCCTGGAGCCATTCACAGTAGGGCTCATATTCAAAACTACCGTTTTCTCTTCAACGCCATCTTTCCCTTCTCTGCCCTTCCTGTCAAGGGTCAGTGACAAAGGACCAGCTGTCACAGACCTGTGCTGTGTCCAGAGTCCACTCCTCTGCAGCCTGGGTAACTAACTGCTTACCTCGCAGAGATGCCCCTGGGGCTCGTCAGTACTTCTCCTATTTGACAGTTTGTAAGTCAGATACTCACAAATTTCCCTCTCAGTGCAAACAAAGAAAATTCCTCCAGCCGAGGGAACACACAGACGGAAAGAACTTTTTATTTAACTAAGGTGTTGACTCTTTTTCTCGTCCTTGCAGTTGTGATGGTCCTTCCCAAATGTCAGAGGCCTCTGCCTATGTCAGTCATCAGTCTGTCTGAAGAATGTGGGCAGTGTCTGGCACTCACTGGATGGCCCAGAAGCAGAAATGTTTTGAATAAATGGATTCTCTGGAGCTCCCATAGAGAGCCATGAGGGTGGCACTGTCACCCCAGAGTCTTAGGTCTCCAAAGTAGAAATGGGGAACCCTGGCTCACCTCACCCATGGACAGGTTGCAGTTTTGCTGACTCCCATCACAGAAAAAAGAATTTTCAGGATGCATCAGTAAGAGATGAAAGGGTTTTGCCCTAGAATAAGTTGCAGTGGGAGGCAGAACCAAAAAGGAGGTCACTTCCTCCTTACCCTGTGACAACTTCCTTTTTCCTTTCCCAGTGGCATGAAAAAGGTCCCTATCAGCCCCTTGTGCATCATCAATGCCTGCCCTAAGCACCACCCTGGTCAGAGGTTGTGTTTATATCCCATACCTTGCATTTTGGTCAGAGAATGCCAGGCTGTCTATAGTCATGGACTTTTCTCCACGTCCTTGGAATAAAGGCTACTTTTACTTTATATCTTCTTTATTATTGCACCAAAAACCTAACAAGAGATACAAAGGAATTTATTAGGCAGAATTTTTAAAGTACATGCTCAAAAACAATGAGGACTCTCAAGAGGGCGAGAGAGGCGGGAGAGAGCGGTGCTTATACCCTCAGAGCTGGGTATATTTAGAGAGGATTTGGGAGTGGAAATCTGCAGAAGTTTGAATCTATGGAAGGTGGATGTACAATTTACATAAGAAAAGCAACAGTTCTTTCTGAAGGGAAAGGGTGATGGCCAATTGGTGGATGACAGCCATCGTAGTGATAGATTTGTAGCCCATTCACAAGGAAAAGCCCGTTTTACAGGTGAAGAGAGATGGTCTGTTAACAGATGAAAACATGTTCATTTCCTGGTAAAGGGGCTGATCCAGTCTCATATATAGGTAAGAAGGAAAAGCCCCAGACTCATGTGCAAGTAAGAGGGGACGGCCCAGGCCCCTTTATAGGTAAAAGGCAATGGCCCAGGCTTACTGTCTCAAGGATCTTAGGAATTTTTTATTAGGATTGCGTCTAAACCTGCAGTTTTTATTAACAATAAAATTTTTAAATTATATTTGTTTCCTTATTTTCTGTACCTTGCCTTATCTCCATAGGTGCAGAGGTGGATAAACCCAGATTCAGCCCTTGAGAGGGACAGAGAGTAGGAAGACACAGGACACTAGGAGTTCAGTTTCAGGGAAATAGAGGAAGCAAGAAATGATGATCTTCTCATGGTGAGTGATTCTACTCAGTTAAATCACATCCCAGAAGGGACACAAAGTAGGAGGCACATCTTCTCATGGTGATTCTACTCAGTTAAATCACACCCCAGAAGGGACACAAAGTAGGAGGCATTATTGGGGTAACTCTAGAGAGGGAAAAGGCACAATAGCACGAAGCCACATTTCAGAGGAGGATACACTAACAGAATAAGAAGAGGAGAGTAACGGTGGTAATAACTAAGGACGGTCACTATTTATGGAGCATGGCTATGTGCTCAGCAAGCACCATGTTAAGTGCTTTGTATACATTTACTATTATTTACTATTACTGACAACCTGGATGTGGAAATTTTCTCATTAAGAAAACAGTTGGTGATAGCAGGATAAATGAGTCTGTAGCATCATTTTTTTTTGTAATTTTTTTATTTTATTTTAAAAGGGAGTAAAATTAAACACAATAAAACAGAACAGAATGGGACATAAGAAAGCATAAATTTCAAAGCTAGACAACCAGAGATCTTCACTATTTGTCATATTGTCTCTTGTTTTCTTCCACATGGTTGTCCTTATCTTTGCATATGGAGAGCTCATACTAAATAACAGAGCCAATCTTTTCACAAGATGTGTAGTTCACTGTCTCCTGCTTGCTAGGCAGGGAAGAGCGGGAGGGGGGACACAGGATGGGGGACAGGACGACATGAGATGTCTGATTCTCAGCCCACATGCAGGCAGGATCACAGTCACCCCCCAGAGACGAGAAGAGTTCCTTGTTCTCCCGGCACCCCAAGTCAACTGCATGGTGCAGGTCCCGATGCGCCAGGGTCTCTCTCCTTCAGGCCACCAAAGTCTGCCACACTCTCAGCCATCCCCCAGAGAGGGGAGGAGCTCCTTGTTCTCCCTGCACCCTGAGTCAATCACATGGTGCAGGTCCCGAGGCACTAGGGTCTCTCTCCTGCAGGCTCCCTAAAGTCCGCCATACTCACCTGCTATTTCTTTCTGATGAATTGACCATTCCATTTCCAAAGTTCTGAAATGGCCAACAGACCACAGAAAGAATTCTCTTTAGGCTTCTTTTTGAAACCAGCAGCTACAGCGATATGCTGGCCTTGCTTCAGGGCCACTGTAGCATCATTTTAAGCAGACTTGATTTCCCAACAGAGTCAGGAACAGGAAGTATTTAAGTGATGGTGGACATGGTCAGATTTGGGTCTTAGATTGAGCTGCAGAAGGGGAAATTTTTAGAAACCCTCACGTTGCTGCACCAGGATTGAAATTTACCCTTAGACTAATACAACCTGATGTCCTTTAAGGAGATTCCAGTGTGAGTAGCCCAGCAAGGTCCAGTGACCTAGGACAGCCTTGGAAAGTTGACTAGACCCAAAGGTGGTGCAGAAGAGGTCAGTCACAATGCTCTCTCCCAAAGCAAGCTGGGCCCCTCATTATGCAGAGGGGAGACTGAGGCCCAGCGATGAGAAGGGACCCACCTGGGCCAGTGAATGGGAGGAAAAGCAGCTGCACTTTCTCAAATGAATCAGGGACTAGCGATTTGATGTCAAAGTCTTCTTTCTTTCCTTGTCCTTTCCCACCTCAGTCCCAGTAGATCACTGGTGAGAAGACAGCGAATGCTGAAATTAAGAAAGGCAACAGTATTGGTTTCCCAAAGGACCAGAGCACAGACACGGATCAGCAGCCACCATTGCTCCAAAAGAGGCTGTTTATTGAATGATCCTCATCCCTGTGCTCTTCAAAGAAAAGTTCAAAGAGCAAGAAGAACTGGGTTTCTTGGCTCCCAAAGCCCCCTCCTGTGTACATCCTCATTTGAATCACACAGCAGTCCTGAAAATTAGGCAACACGTTGTGTGTCTTCCCAGTGGAAATATTGGGAAGGGGAAGAGGAGACTAAGGCCCAGGGAAGGAAGAAACTGTTCAAAATCCTTCCTAAGTCCAGGTTTCTATGCCACCATGTCAGACATCCTCCCTGAGGTTTTAGCTCATTCTAGTGCCAACCTACCAGGAGGGGACATTGGTCCAAACTTTCAGGGCAACAATGCCAACAAAATGTACCAGGAGTCTTTACAATGTTCAGATATTTTAACCCTCTTCTGGGAGTCCATCCTAATCAAATCTCTCTCTCTCACACACACACACACACACACTCTCTCTCTCTCTCTCTCTCTCTCTCTCTCTTTTCTCTTTTTCGTACCAGGAATCAAACTCACGGCCCCATGCTTGCCAGGCAGGTGCTGTGCTACCAAGCTATATCCCTGGCCTATCCTAATAAAACCCTTTGAAAATAGGCAAAAATGCCTTCTCCACCAGACACTTATTCTAGAAGAATTATGAAAGATTGGATGCAACATAAACTTGCAACAGCAGGATGCCCCTGTATGATGGTGCTATGGTTTACATGAGTATCCCCCAAAGTCCATATGTTAAAGACTTGGACCCCAGGGCATTACTACTGGAAGGTGGTAGAGTCCCTATGAGATAGGGCTTTAGGGGAGGGCCTTAGGTTGTTGGAGGCTCCAGGGGAGATTATGGGACCCTGGTCTGTCTCCATTCTTTGCTTTCTGTTCATTTTGGAAGAGCTCTACTCTGCCACACGCTCTTGCCATGATGTGCCATTCTCACTAGAGGCCTGAAGCATGGGGCTGTCTGATCTTGGACTAGAACCTCTTGTCTTTATAAGTTAAGTTTCTCTGCTGTTTCATTATAGTGATGGAAAGCAAATCAATACTGATGTGAAATTTAAAATGTTGCTCGTGAAGAATTTCAGTGATGAAGGACAAAATACTATGTACTGAAGTTTCACTCAAAACTATAAAATACATACATATTAGAAAAGTCATGGAAGAAAAGCAGTGGTCCCTTTGGTTGGGGATAGTAAGTGTATCATTTCTTTTCTGAATCTTCATGAATTATTTCTTTTGACAACTATCTATGTAGTGCTCTCTCAGTGCTTGGCCCAATACCCAGTTTTGGAGATTCTCTTGATGAATTGCATAAACCAATTCAATGTTCTCTAGAAACTGTCACCCAGTGGGGTGACAGAAAGTAACTATACATAGATCCAGGACCCAAGAGCCAGAAGTGTTGTATAGGGTTCAAATAGCAGAAATATGTATTGGCTTTTTCATTGAGGAAAGTTAATGTTTAAAAGGGCCAATCCATCTGAGGGTCATGGTACATGCCTGTAATCCTAGTAAACTAAGGTTTCCAGAGTATCACAAGGATCACAAGTTCAAGCCCAGCTTTGGTGACATAGTGAGTTCAAGATCAGCCTGCACTACATCGCAAGACTCTGTCTAAAAAAAATAAATAAAAGCTCAATTCACCATGATTCAGATGTTTAGTTTTGATGAGCTCCATAGCTGCACAGGCAGAGACAGCTCCCTGGCAAGCCGCTTACTTCTCCGTGCCATGGAAACTGAGATGGAATACTTAATCTCTGCCTCCACACACAGTAGTGTTTTTTCAAGTGTTTCTCGAGGAATGAGTTTCTTTCAGCTAAAAAAACAGCAGGCTTTGTACCCCCAGGATAACCAGCTACACACAGCATTATCTAGTGTCACTTTCTACTACCCAGCAGGCGAGAAGGTGCACCCTTGGTTAACCCCTGGGTGGCAGACTTCTTCACACCTGTATCCGTCATCCAGAGGTGAAAGGTGCACCCAGTCCCAGGGCTCCAGAGTCCAGGTCACCTTCCCTGCTCCCTGCTATCTCATTAGCAGCCATTCAGGATTACTTGGCTTTGTAACGGGACACTGCCTTGCATCTCTTCCTGTGGCTGAGTCTTTCAGAAATATAATCATTCATTTAACCTATGCTGTTAGAGTTTTTATTATACATAACTATAACTCTTGCTAGTCTTTCAGAAAATTGAACCAATGTGAAACACTGCCACCCCTGTTTTCTAGCCCCTGTGCCTTTGTTCATGGTGTTTGTATCTCCTGGGGTCCTTTCCCTGTCTCTCTGTATCCAAATCCTTCCCCTTGGTCATGGTCACACTGGATGCTTCCTTTTTCTAGATTTTCCAGTCAGAAGGGATCTTAATCTTCCTTCAATCATTATGTCTCACACTGCAGGGGACCAGTGGTGGTGTTTACATGGAAGAATGATCAATCTGCTACAGCCATGTAATAAACCACCCTAAGTCTCAGTGACTTATAATCAATGTTTGTGGCTTTATACCCACCAGTAGGCTGATGGTCAGCTGATCTGGGCTGGGCTTTGATGAGCTGGTTTGGCACTTCTCATCTCCCTCCTGCACCAGCAGGCCAGCCTTGGAGGATCTTGCCCATGGCAATGACAAGAACACATAAGCACAAAAGAAAACACTCTAGGTTCCTTGAGACATATGCAGAACGAGCTTGATGTTACCTCCACCTCATTCTCTTGACTCAAAGAAATCCCATGGCCTCATTCAGATTCAAGGAGAGGGGAACTAATAAGACCAACTGTGAAGTCTCGGAAGGATGGGTGTGGCTACAAGGATGGCTGAGGAGCTGGGTACATCCATCCACCCCAAGCAAGTGATGCAATCGGAACTCTGTTGGGTTATGTGGTGGCAATGCAGAGGCCGGATTAGAAAGGCTAAAGCATTACAGAGATCCAGGCAGGAGCTAAATGAATGCCCCAGCATCTCACAATCCATGCCTTTCCCCTGGTCCACACATCAGGATTTAGCCAGATCAGGCAAAATGGGAGGCTTATTTTTAGCCTTTACTTCATTCTAAGAGCTCAGGCTGATCTCTTTGGAGCTCGTGTGCAGCAGTGAATAAGAAGCCTTTGGAATAAGCAGATAAAGGCTAATATTCAATAAACTCATGAACAAGAGTTTTCTTTAACTCCCTTGGAAAAGACATCTCTGAGACAAAAAGCAGATCTGAGCTGCAATATTGGATAAGCCCCACTGATCACGAGAAAACCTAACACAGGTAATTGACTATTGGCAAATGCAACAGAACCAAATAAAGCAAGTAATTAACAATTATTGTGTTTGGAGGTAAGTGAACTCCAAATCCAGGTTTCCTCCGTGTTTGTCCAAAGCATCAGTAAGAACAAAGTATTTGTTAGTGGGTGAGCAACCCAGGTGTGAAATTCATTTTATTAGACTGGGTCTAAAAATAGGCTTGAACTGGGGAGTGGAAAAGAATTCATCTCTAATCCCTCACTGGGGCACCCAGGGAATAACCTCAAAGTACCGTTTTATGTTTGCAAAGGGGAAATCATTGTATGCTGTTCACAAAAATGACCATAGTGATTTTTCTCCTTGTGTCTAAGCTGATTTTCAGATGTGTCTTTGTAGTTCTGCCTACTAGGAGTGATCTCTCTATGCTGTGTGCCATCACACCAACACTTTGCCTACTAGCCACTGAGCCAGACTTCTAGACTTTTACCTCTGGAGTCGGTGACTAGTGCTAACTAATAGAATGTTGCAGGGGTGACACTGTGCTAGTCCTAAGCACAAGCTTCAAGAGGCCTTGCACTGCCGCTTGCTGTCCTGGGACCCTTATCTCTGCCATGTGAATAAACCCAGCCCATGCTGCCGGCTGTGAGGGTTGGCATAGCCCAAGCCCTGAATGTGTGAAACAGCTCAGCCAAAATCAGCAAGGCAGCCCTCACCTGGCCTGCAGCTGGCCACAGAAGGAGTGAAAAATCCCCGCTGAACTCACCTTAAATAGCCAACTTACAGAATCTTGAAGGAAACAAATGACTACTATTTTAAGCCACTGGGTTTTAGAGTAATTGCTATACAATTACTCTACTACTCTACTAGATAGTCTACTAGTATTTGGGATCAAAACAGATAGACGCACATGGGACTTAGATAAAGTAATCATAGTTACAGCTAGTAATTATGGGCACCTACTGCATACTGGGTCCTGCATCACCTTACTTCACCTTTGAACCCTGCAAGCTACTCTCACCATTTTGCAGGAGAACAAGTGAGGATATTGAGCTTAGAGACCCAGCTGAAGCATCTGCTAAGGTCACATAACTGTTGCATAGGATTTTATCTAAGCAGATTCTTTGACAAATTTGGGGGAGAGGAACTCAGAGGCTGAGAGGAGACCAGGTCACTTCTAATTTTTGAGGTGTCCAGTATACTAACACAGGAAGCTATGAAGAAACGATTACCAAAATGGTGATGTATCTAAACCTTTACCCTGATCAAATGATCCCTTTTAATACCAATGAAAATCACAATGTGATAGAATTGCTAATCACAAGATAATTATAGCATTCATTTTAAAAGCAAGTTAATGTGCAGTTACTGCAAATGGTGAGGCTCACTAATAAAGTGATGCAAGTGTCACTTTGTCTAGTGAGCATTTTCTACTTTGATCTGGTCAGGGCACCTCTGCATTGTGGCATAAAACCTCCCTTGGACATAATACTAGAATATTAAACATGAGACCTTCACTGAGGTCAGGTCCAGTTACAGGGCCCTCCTGGCTGCCCTTGCCCCTGACCAAATCCTAACCGAGAACTGTGGATGAGACAAAGAAATCTGTCCTATACCGCGAAGCAGCCCTCTGCTGAGAGATGACCTCTCAGGCGGGTTATTATGGGAACTAGATTTCCCGCTTTCATCAGAAGAGCCAGCTTCGTTTTCTGTTGTAAAGTGACTATTCTGGGATGTTTCATTCCATGATGTCCAGGCTCACCCAGAGCCCAGGAGACATCCAGCCTTGCCAGTGGAGACGCAGAGAAGCGGGGGGTGGAGACTTCATGGTTGACAAGGTGTAATCACTTGGAGGTTGGATCTCAAAGCACAGATGAGTGTGCTGGGTGGGGAATACACAATACACGGCAGGTGGCTGCAATAGTACTGGCAATGGCACAGGGTTAAGAAAATATGTTTTTCAAGTAGAAATGGTGCAGAGGCCAAACTAGGGCCACGGTGGGAAGGAAAAGGCTGGAGGCAGATGAGGTTGGAGGGAAGGGCAGGGCAAAACAGCAGAGGGTGCTTATCCGGAAGGTCCAACCAGGTCTCTCTCCTTTGGGGAGTGCAGCTTTTTTCTGCCAAAGAGGATGCTCAGTCCTGTGGCATAGGCTGTATGTCCAAAAAAACCCTCACAAGACTAGTTATACCCATTCCTTTTAGCAGTTTATCTGTCCACCTGTGGTTCCATTCCAAAAGACTGCCACAGTCCTTCACCCACCTGTTGCCAGGTGCCCCCTGGAATCTCACACCCGACTGAGATTCATCTGAGCCATTTACAAACCAACCCGGACACCTCGCTGACTCTTAACAGCTGTGGGTTGTTTATGCAGACCAATCTATTTAGAACAGAAAATGGAATGATTTGTGAAGTAACAAAGTCACAGCTTCTTCAAAATTTTACAGGCATCGGGATAAAGAAAGACCAAGAAGGGTGAAGACAAAGAGTGACTGAGGTGACCTCGCATCATCAAGTCTGGGCAGCTAGAGCCATCAAGACTCTCTGAGATCATCTTGTCCAGGGATGGCAAACCTGAAGCACAAGCGTTCCCTTGTTCCTCTTGGTTGGTACCCAAGGCAGACATTGCTAATCTATCGCTACACACTCTTCAGCCAAGCCTCTGCCCATCAGTCAGAGTCAGCCCAAGTGAAAGCCAGCAAATCATTCCCAGAATTCCACACTCCTCCTTCAGAGCCTCCTCCTCATTGCTGCATGATTTGTAGAAGACAAACACTTTTATGCCTCTACCAGAATCGAGCAATGACCCTGGATGAGAGGTGGAGTTTTACAAGCAGTATCATTTTTTTTTCCATTCTTAGTTCAGGTTGTTATTTGACCATGCTTTAAAAAGTGTATTTTTATTATCATAATAAAGGAGCACATAAATGCTTAGTAAATTGTACCCACACACTTAATAAAACCCTGAAGAATTCAGTCATTCACCTATGGGCCAGGCAGAATGCTGGGTATTGGGTTTATGAGGATGTGATGATGTTCTGGGGACCAAGGAGGCTCAAATGCCCAAATCTAACATTCTGCTTAGGTGAGGGAGGTGAGAGCTGGTCTCACAAGTAGGCTTAGTTTGATTCCTAGAGGTCACACACATGCCACCCCTCACCCTGGGTCTAGAGCCCCAGATAGGCCCTTACTATACACCTCTAGTGTTGAGGAATTTGCTGCCTCCCAAGGGTGGCAGCCACGTTCTCAGCAGCTTCTGCCTGCTACTAATTTTTCTTTTGCTGGAAAGCAAGGCGCCTCCCCAGGACTTCCACCCACTGGTCTTGCCTCCGTCCTATGGGGACCTAGTTTTCTGGAAACCTAGAGGAGAAGGTTGATAGGCAGAGGTGCTGGGTGAAAAGAAGACAAAGAAAAGGAGGAAAGAAAGTCACTAAAACGGTCCTTCTCAATTTACAGTGTGGCGAGAGCATTTCATATCCCTGCTTATAATTCTGATTCATATTCCTGCTCATTCTGCCTTGGTGTATGCTGGGATCCTTGTAAATCCCAGCTCCTTCTGAAGGCCCCAAATGCATTTTCTATGGGATCCCGTATAAGAGAGCTGGTTGCTATGGTAACCATTGGATGTAAATTTCCCAGAACCCCCAACTAAACTATTAATCAGAAAGATGAGGAGAGGGCCAGGGTGGCAAATAAATCAGGCCCGAAACCAGCTCTTACCAGGAAGGACAGGGAACAGGGTCACCCCCACTTTACTGAGGCACTCACTCAGCCCTCCCTTTGATTTTCTAACATGGAGGAGGGCGCTGGGGTGCTGTGCTACCTGGCTCTCTTTTCCAACTGGTTCCTCATCCTTGGGAGTCTCAGAGGTGAGAGGCAGAAGCTGCAGCTGATGCCCCATCCACAGAGAGCAGAGAAAAGGCCCCTGATTAACAGGAACATCGAAGGTAAAAATGTTAGGGCCTGAAAATAAAAGCTCTGGTCAGCCTGAAAGAAGTGTTCTACTGAAGCACGGTGATAAGAGTGGGATTAGACTCGGCTGTGGTGAATAATAGGTGGATTAGAGAAGGGCTAATTTCAACAAGAAAGATTAGAGAGGGGCCAAACTTCAGCAAGAAGTTTAAGGAATGGTTTGTCTGAGTTTCTTTCAATGGCCTCATCTCCTGGCTTTAATGTCCATATTGGGCTAGAATAATAAGGAACGGTATGGAAAAACTTCAGCTAGCGCCTCCAGGAACCTGGCAGGTCCCCTCTGACAACCTGTGTGGAATGGACAGCGTGCTCTGCTACAGGAAGGACCCACCCCCTTTGTACACAGAGTCCCAGTGTGGCCCACATGCTGTAGGACTCCTGAGCACCAGGTAGGGTCCTTGTGAATCCCAGCTCCACCGTGTTCCACTGTGATTATGTCCCTCCTGACCTCAGTGGCAGGAGACTTGCAGCTTGGGCAAGTGGATCTAGGGCAAAGGGAACAGGGAAGGAAGAGCATTGGAGAAGGCTTCCCAGGCTCCCCTGCAAACTTTTCATGGGACCTGGGCAAAGCTCTTCTCACATGTGGGCCTCAGTCTCCCAGACTCCAGGAAGAGCCTGCCTCAATTAGAGTTACCCTGTACCAAGGAGTAACGCAGCTTGAAACAAACCCTAACATCCCTCTCCCCCAATCCCTTGGTTCCCTTGGCATCAGTGGGTAAGAGGAATAGAGAACAAGGGAGAGGGAACTTCACCTAAAAACCAGCCTGGGAGAGATCACGCCAAAGTACAGCGAGAGGTACTTCAAAGACTCCAGTCACGGAGCAGCATCAAAGGACTCCTTGGTCTCCTCAGCTCTGAAATTAAGGTTCTGAGAAAAAAAGGAAAGTGAAGTGATGAGGGGAGAGAATGAGTATTTCTACCTTGCAGGCTTGAGGCAGGGGCAGGTAGGTTGAATTAAAGCCACAAAGGCACATGGCACCCAGGCCCTCTCCCACAGGGGGGCAAGTCCTCTAAAAGAGCCACTGACTGCATAAGACATGTTGCCTGCTTCCTTTTGTCAGGTAAGCGTCCTCAGGGCGAGCTGGGAGAGCCTTGGGGGACCTCTGGGCGGGGAATGGCCTCCGGGGCAGATGGGAGAGCAGGACTGGCAGCACCCTAATCTCCTGCCCCCAGACCTGGGCAGCTTCCACTGCCTGTGGCTGAATATCTTGCCCTGTCTGCCTCAGACCTTTCCTCCGATTCTTGCACACTCCGCAGTACAAACGGCAGGGAGAGATCCTGCAGGGATTGGTAATTTCTCACCACGGGTGGCATGGAGGCATCTCTGTTCCCTGAAGGAGGGAAATGAAGAGCTGATTAAGTACTTGAAACATCCCTGCCTGTGGATCATTTAATAAGTGCCTTGTCCATCTCTCAGGCATTAGAGCAGACATTTGGCTCGCTAATCCAATTTGGCAAGCCTCTTCCAGGCTGTGACCGCTGACCGCTGGGCGCCATTTTGTTTGATGTGGGAAGAATCAACACGAGCCCCTCCGCACTGCTTGATTAATTACTAACGTGACCTCTTCCTTGCACCAATGTTGTGTCATTGACGGAGTAATCCCCTACATACACGAAGCTTCGAACACCTGGTGATGACCCCGCCATTCCCCTAATTCTCTCAGCATTATTCCTGGATGTGGATGAATCTGCAAAAGCTGGGGTGGGTGGCCCACTCTTCACCCTTATTTTCCTGTGCCATGTTGTCCATTCTGCAGGAGGAAGTCTGTACAGAGGTGCATGTAGTCCAGCGCTCACTATGTAGCCCAGGCAGGCCTTAAACTCTCAGCAGTCCTCCTGTTTCTGCCTCCTGAGTGCTGGGATTACAGATGCACACCACCATACCCGGCCTCCATGTACCTATTCTTTTTTTTCTTTTTAAATCGGTACCGGGGATTGAACTCACGACCGTGTACTTGCAAGGCAGGCGCTTATGCCACTGAGCTAAATCCCCAGCCCCTTGTACCTATTCTTTTCAGTCAATAATAGTGCTGTAAGTTGTTGGGGTTCCTCCTTGCCTTGGCCATCAGGTAGCTCAGATCTTAACACAAGTCTGTGGTTCCAGATGCGGGTATGTGTTCTTTCTTCAAAATATAACTACCAAGAATTTTTCACTCTTCCCTGAAAACTTCGCCTTAAGCTATTGGAAAACTCTCTTCCATCCTACAGAGAATTCTCTTGGGAAAGGAAAATGGCGTGCTCTCTATCATATCCATTTTTCCCAGGGCACAGCTTAGATTTTCCGGTGCTCAGGGTGGTTCTTGGTTCTTTGGCCAGCGGGGCTGCTACCTTTCTTGGGCCTTCATGATTGGGTTGCAGCGACACCTTAACCTAAGGTAGTCAATCCAAGTGAACATCAGAACTTCTGCTGGGAATGCTAGGCAGAGCCCTGTCCGTGGCCACTGGCTTTGAACACAAAAGGATCTAGACTCAGAGGCTGCTAGAAGCCTTCTTATGACCAACAGGGCAAAGCCTGTTTAATAACAAGTTGGCCTTGAGTAGGAGAAACTCAGAGACAGAGACAGAAATGCATCTTGACGACATTATTTAAGCGCCAGTATCCAGCTGTCCCGGGAGCCAAGTGCAACCCAGGCCTGCACAGGAACACGGCTAATGCGGTTACTTTAGGTCCGGTTTCCGGCCCCTGGCAACTGCCAAAGCCCTGACAGACCCTGGGAGCCAAGGAGGAAGCTCACTGCGGCTGTGCCTCCACGTCACCTCCCCCAAGCCTCACCCTCAGGAGGTCACAGGTGCCACTGCGACCAGCCTAGTATCCTCCCCAGGGAGGCAGGGGAGTCATGGGGGCACCAGGAGGCTCTGTAGGTTTTGATATGAGGCTTTTGTCTGCTAATGACGTCCCAGCCAACCTCCAGCCAGGTTTCTATGATCCTTCCCACCTGGCTGCCTCCTGGCACTTCAGCCTCAGCATCTGTCGCCTCTTCAAGGACACCTGAATCCACGACAGCTTGAATATGTAGGGCATCTCCCTCTCTCTCTCGTTCTTTCTCTCTCTCTCTCTCCCCCCTATGGGAATGGACACAGAGCCTCTGCACTGAGCCATATCCCCAGCCATTTTACTTATTTTTAACTTTGAGAAGGAGTCTACCTAAGTTGCTAAGTTGCACGGGTCGGGCTTGAACTTTCTATCCTCCTGCCTGTCTCCTGAGCAGCTGGGATTAGAGGTGGTACCACTGTGCCCAGCTGGCATCCCTCTTTTCACTCAAGTAAAATTCAAACTTTGCTGCCGCCCAGTTGATCGCCAGGCCAAGGGGTCCTCACCTTCCAGCCTCTCGCCTGGAATTCTTAAGATGGTCCCCACCATAGAGGCTCCAGCACCAAGCACGTCTGTTCCCACAGGCCCCTACGCTTCCCTACCTTTGTATTTTTGCTCACATAGTTGTGGCTCCTTCCTTCTCCACCTACGGAATTCCCACTTACCTGCCAAGGTCCAACTTCAATGTCCCTCTTCTAGGAAAACTAACTGCCCCCTCTCAACTTGAAGAGCAGAATCACAGATTTCCAGACACCTAACCTTTTGGTAGACAAATTGTTTCATAAAGTCACACAGGTCAATTCCTGATAATTCGAGAGCCCAGGACAAGTAAAAGAAGCCCACAGTACCTATTCTCTTCTCTCCTCCACCCTCCATTCTGGAGTGTGAGAGGTCTTGTACACAACAGTTCCTGGCTTCCACGTCTGAGAATCCAGATCCAGAGAAGTAGCTGACAAGAACTGGTCACAAGCAAGACAAGAGGACACCCATTGTGTTAGTCAGCTTTCCAATACTGTAACAAATGCCTGAGATAATCAAACTATAAAGACAAAATTATTCGGCTTGCAGTTTTCAAGGTTTCAGTCAATGGTTTCTTGGCCCTATGGGGAGGCAGCGCATCCTGGGAGTCGGTGTATGAGTGCAAGAGCAAATCTGTTCACCTCATGACCAGGATGTGAAAGATAAAGAGAAAAAGGGTACAGGGGGCCGGGGGTTTGGCTCAGTGGCTTAAGCGCCTGCCTAGCAAACGTGAGGTCATGAGTTCAATCCCCGGTACCAAAAAAAAAAAAAAAAAGAAAAAAAGAAAAAGGGTACAGGGCCCCACTATTCCCTTCAAGGGCATGCTCCCCAGTGATCTGAAGATCTTCCACTAGGCACCACCTCTTTAAGTTTCACTGCCTCCCAATAATATAACACTGGGGACCAAGATTTACCACATGGACCCTCATGGGACTCTTACCCAAACTGTGACACACACATTTCCACATATGGGCCTGTAACACAGTGAGCATAGACATGTATGCACATGGTGCTGCTTCTGGCAAGGCCACTTACCAAGACATCCAGATAATCTAAGCCCTATCCCACATGCATCTCTAGTACGAAGGGCTTTTAAAAAAATGACAAAGAGAAGGCTACCCCCTTCTCTGGCAGCTCAATTATATACAATTGGGCCCCAGCCAACATACTATATGAGTCCCCTTCTCCTCTCCACTGTTGCAGGGTCTTTTGAGGCCCATCTTTTCCCCAGAGCAACGAGGGTCCAGATGGACCATCAGTACCACCGATTTTGAAACCTGCTCCTCAGAGTCATGCACGTTCCAAGTCCGAAGGGTAAATGGTGGGACCACTGTGGCCCAGCCTCCCTCAGGCCAACTACCTATTCACTCGCTTCCTGGTGCTCTAGTGAAATAATGGAAGCTGGGTAATTTATAAAGAAAAAAGGTTTATTTTCCCACAGTTGTGGAGTTTCAAGGACATAGTGCTAGATCGGCTGGGTTTCGGTGAGGGCCTCATGGATGATGGCATCATGGCAGGAGTCCATGTGGAAGGGAGAGGCCATGTGGTGAGAAAGTAAACCAGAAACTGATGCAGGGATCCGTATCACTCCTTAACAATGGCTCACTCTTGAGAGAATTAATGCGAGGTCCCACAAGAGCATCAGTTCCTCCCCGGGGCAGTGCCTCACTGACCAAATTACTTCCCACTACTTCTCACTTCTTAAGGGTTCTACCACCTCTTAATATCAACACAGTGGGGACTAGCTTCCAATAAATGAGGATTTGGGGAACACACACAAACTATACCCATGCCATAGCAATGGTTGTGCTTCCAAGCTTATAAAAGGCAATTTCTTGCTGGCATATCACCAGGAACTTATGGTATAAAAAGAATTTCTCTCTCCTTTCACACCTTGAGTCATGGCCCAGAAAGGGCCAGGTCCCAGTTGGGGAGGAGACTCATCTGCCCCCAAGGTCCACTCTCTGACCTATGGGAAGGACAGAACTCTCCCTGACAGCTCCTCAGAGGATGGTGGTCTACAACCCTTTGCTGACCCTCTGTGCCTGATGGGAGAGGAGCAGGGAGGCAGGGAGCACTTGGCACCCCTACCATGCCCCTGCCACCACACCGCTCACATCAGTTACTCTGCGACAGCTACTAGGCCAGGCCCAAGGACAACAACATCACCCTGGAGGTATGACATGGGGAGAGATGAGGGGTCCTTGGGGCTTCCCACTCTCGACCTCTTTATCTAGGGCATGGAGACTCTGACCAGGAGAAACAGAGATGTAAATGGAGCCTCTCGGCTCAAGGTAGAGACCTGGCATGGAGGACTCTGTCATGGGGTAAGGGAAAGAAAGCCAGGAAAAGAAAGTCCAGAGAAAGACAGACAGACAGACAGAGACAGATAGACAGACAGAAAGAAAAAAAACCGACAGGCAAAGTGAGGAGGAAAAGGCAGAGATGACTCATAGCCAACCTGGTGGTCATTACTCCTTCCTGGTGTTCCAGGAGTTGACAATATTCCCGAGGGTCCATTAGAGCCAGTGGGAGCCAGAGGACACAGCCATGGCCAACGAAATAGAAGCAGAAATCTTTTACAGGGGCTTCTGAGAGAATCTTTTCAGTACTGTCAGTCCTTAGACTTCTCTAGGCTCCTTGGAAGATTTATAACCTCCATTTCTGTCTCTGTCTCTGTCTCTGTCTCTGTCTCTGTCTCTGTCTCTCTCCTACACACACACACACACACACACACACACATTTCATAACAAACACAAGGTCTCCAAGCTAGGTGGGGTGGTGTACCTCGGTAATCAGCACTATTGAAAATTGGGCCCCAGCCAGGGAAACCCAGCAAGAGCTTATCTCCAAACTTTAAGGGGGGGGGGGGATACGGTGGCTGATGATGTAATTCAGTGCAAAGGTCCAATCCCCAGTACCATAAAAATATCATTTGTGATCAGGTCCCCAACATCGACACAATTCAATCCATCCCCTAAGCATCTGTTCCCCTTACTAACACCATCCAGGCAGTAGAGAAATACACCTCCACCTCGGCCCCATGTCCTTGAAGCACACAAAGGCCTCTGTGCCTGAAGACATTGAAAAAGGATGTTTCTCAGAGAGCAGGGAGGACCCGAATCACAGAAGAGATTAGGAAACGAAAAAACACAGGTTACCTTGTTAATTCCTTCCCGACAGATACCACAAATGTAATATCCGCACGCAGCAAACAGCATTTCCCAGTAGCACCAAACGTCTATTTTCTTGCTTCTCTTCCAGTCCCAATCTGCTGTTCTAGAGATCCTCACTAATAACAGGGCACACACAGCAAGGGTACGTCAAGAGTACGTGAAGAACACGCTCACTCTGTTCAGTACTCTCACACTCACATATATGTCACTCTCACACTCACATATACGTCAGTCTAGACAGCACATGCACACAGCATGATACAGTGCCCTGCCAGGGACAATAACATGGGAGTTAAATGGTAAAAATGCCGGTTTATTTTCACAGAAAGATTGCAACTAAATGTTTAAAAATTAAATGAAATTTAACTTTAACATCAATATGCATGAATTATAATTTATATTTCACTGTTCAACTATGACTTTGCAGAAAAATTATTAAAGAATTATGACTTTACAGAAAAGTCTCTAGATAGAAACTGTATATGAAAATTAATTTTATTTAATTTTTTTTTTTACTTTAGGTTCATTTTAACTGTGAGTACGTATGGGTGTGTTAATGAACCCAAGGTCTTCAAACTGAGCTCCATCCACAGTCCTTCTCATTTTTTATTTGTGGACAAGATGCTCTGAAATCTCTAAATTGCCCAACTGGGCTCAAACTTGTGATCCTCCTGCCTCAGCTTCATAGAATACTGGGATTTAACTTACATTTCTTGAAAGTATATTCCAATTCTGTGTATCTTGACTACAATTACATTTATTTTTAATTCCTTAGATTCAGAGGTGCGCTAAATCCCCTTATAGAG
The DNA here is from genome assembly GCA_004027295.1 of Dolichotis patagonum. Taxonomy (NCBI): domain Eukaryota; kingdom Metazoa; phylum Chordata; class Mammalia; order Rodentia; family Caviidae; genus Dolichotis; species Dolichotis patagonum. Next base: position 38,626 of record PVJX010001631.1, read on the forward strand.
CCCAAGGTAATTGTTTTAGGTCTATTAGCCAAATTATCTCTGTTACAACTAATCAACTCTGACACTGTAGCATGAACACAGACGTGAACATGTAAAAGAAGGATGTATGTAAAAGAAGGAGCATAGTTGTGTTCCAATAAAACTTTATTTACCAAATCAGGTGGCAAAGCTGCAAGCTACAGTTTGTCAATCTCTGCTATAAAGTGTTACCGTCAACAGAATATAAATTTGAAAAAAAAGCTTGATGGTAATATAATTATTGAATTTTGCTGATATGATAGAAAGAAAAATAAATTGTCTGAAATAAATATGTAATGACTTATGAATTATGTATACCTTGGTTTTATTACTTATTCAGTCTGCCAGCTCATCAACAGAAAACCCAGATGTATTCAGTCATAATTAAATTCAATTGTCTTTGGTACTTTGATGACTTTTAATGATAAAAAAATTATAGCTTAACGTCTATTTTTGCCTTTGTCATTTTGAGGTTATATTCAACAAGGGAGGAATGAACGTATGTTACCTAATAGTTTGTTGGGTTGAATTGTAGCTTTTTTTAGTAACACTGGGTCTTGAACCAGAGCCTCATCCATGCTAAGCCAGCACTGTACCACTGGGCTACATCTCGGCACTTTTTACTTTATTTTGAGACAGGGTCTCCAGGCCAGACTCAAACTTGCAATCTTGCTGCCTCAGCCTCCTGGGCAGCTAGAATTACAGGAACATGCCATCAAGCCTGGTTTGAATTATAACTTTTAAATACCAGAAGCTGTCCCCTTTGTATCTTAGGTCCTGCAAATATCACGAGTGGCTTGAACCCTTAGGAAGGGACAGGTTTGGTTGACTTTCCTTTCATCCTTCTCACTTTCCTGTGTCCTCTGTCTTCTCCCCTGGAACGTGGACACAACAGTAAGAGTTTCATAGCATGACCATGAAGAAGAGGCCAAATGAATCGCAGAAACTTGGGCTTGACTACCCCGGACCACCAATCCAGTTCAGAAGTCACCTGTCTGGGCTGGGGATTTAGCGCAGTGGCTTAAGCGCCTGCCTGGCAAGCGCGAGGTCATGAGTTCGATCCCCAGTACAAAAAAAAAAAAAAAAACAGAAGTCACCTGTCACACACTCCCACTCCATCCAAAAACTGAGTCAGTTTTTGATCAAGTCATTGTCATTGGCTTTTCTCTGACAAACAACTAAACACAAGTTCTTAAACATAAATTCCCATGGGGGAAAGGCTCTTCAGAGCTTTCCTGATGCAACTCTCTCAGTTCCCATCATTCACAGATTTTTTCTTGATTTAGTACACTAGCATCCAAGCCAAGATTCCAGTCCACGGCCTTTCGGGACTTCAGGAAGAGCTGGACTTGTCACACCTGCGGATGCCACAAATCCTTTAAATGTGACAATAGGCTGCTGAGCAAAGCAGTCCATTTTGATATGGCTATTTTGATTCAAAGGATATGCTCATGTGGTACTTTTAGCTGGCATCCTTTTAAACTGTATCAAAATGTGAGAACGATTTTCTGTGCAGGCCACTTTTAATCCCACTCTATTTCCCGCCGTGACCCACCCCTTGCTCCACTCCCTCCTCATTATTGTCATTCAACCACAGAATTTATGGCCTTAGCAAATTGCCTGAAATAAATGGGCCCTGGTAAAATATCTGTAAATGCACCATCCTTCTCCCAAAGGAGATTTAATAAAAATGAACTCAGATAAAAACACTCATTAAGAATTGAAACAAAGATTGATAGGCAGTGTCTAATTTATAATTAATACATGAGAAATTATGGTCTCTTTCTCTAGGGCATTTGAGAATATTTGACTCTCATAATGTTTGACCAGTATCAAAATTGTTCCCCCTCCCTATTCTCATATTTTAATCATGCCTGCAGTTAATTCCTTCCTTCGTATATAGAGATTATATCCCAAGTGTCTCAGGGTTGGTCCCTGCACTGGCCAATTACCAATGGCTTTGACTGGGTTGACATTCTTAGTCATTACCTTTCATTTTCCTTTCACTAGCTGACCTAATATGGGTAGAAATAATGAGGTTTGATAGGTTTTATTTTTGATAACTCCAGTGGCTTTAAATAAGTTTCTTTGACCCAATTTTAAAATGGTCACAGATTTTAAGGTGTATTACCAACTGAAGCCTAAAGGAAACCACCAGGTCACTAATTGCCACAATTATTTAGGCTGCAAAGGAAAAATTCAAACCGTTTTGGTCCGGTGCTTTTAACTCTTGCTTGGCCATTGTCTTTCCCTGTTGTTGTGTAACAGAAAAGTGCTCTCCCCTCAGTATACTTTGGTTGTCCAGATGACAGTTCCTGTTACAGTTCTGGTTGCTTCTGTCTCTTAGAAGCAGCTGGTCACTGTGATGCACAGCTGGTCACTATGATGCATATTGTAAGAACCAATCAGAGATAGCCAATACTCCACCTCTGTATCCACCCCACTGTGTAACCCCACAGAAACCTTCTCTGGGCCTGTGAGGCCTGATATTGTGAGGAACAATTGATTTCCTGTCAGTGTCTATCCAGTGTTAAATAAATCTATCTCCAAATCCTGGGCGTCATTTTGGTGTAGGGAGCTGTTGAAGCTGGAGCTTGATCACTTGTGTGGGGCTGAAGCAAGACCAGCCCTGAAAACACAGAGAGCTCAAAATAAGCCAGGTAAACAAGCTATTCTAGCACCAAAAAGGTCAGGGGCCCAGAGCAGCCAGGCAAACAAGTTGCTAGGAAGTGGGGTTGAAATTGACATTCTTCTTGGGAGGGTATAAATAAATGTTATGTTAGTTGAGCAGCTCCTTTCCTCCCATCAGGAAGAACCCAGCCTTGTCTCTTCTTTATTTTCTCATCCTCTCGTCATCCTTCTCCCCAGGAACATCTAGAGTTGCAGCCTGTGGCTACATTTTGGTGTTTCTGCTTATCATTGCAGTTGTTTTTGCTAAATGGGAAAAAATAGACTGCATATAATTGCATCTGATGTATAAAATCATCATCTGTGGCCCTGAAGCAAGGCCAGCAGATCGCTGTAGCTGCTGGTTCCAAACAGGAGCCTAAAGAGAACTCTTTCTGTGGTCTGTTGGCCATTTCAGAACTTTGGAAATGGAATGGTTAATTCATCAGAAAGAAATAGCAGGTGAGAATGGCAGACTTTAGGGGGCCTGAAGGAGAGAGACCCTGGCGCCTTGGGACCTGCACCATGAGGTTGACTCGGGGTGCCGGGAGAACAAGGAGCTCCTCCCCTCTCTGGGGGATGGCTGCAAGTGTGGCAGACTTTCGGCAGCCTGAAGGAGAAAGACCCTGGCACATAAGGACCTGCACAGTGCGGTTGACTTGGGGTGCCGGGAGAACAACATCTCTGGGGGATGACTGTGATCCTGCCTGCGTGTGGGCTGAGAATCAGACATCTCATGTTGTCCTGTCCCACATCTCATGTCCCCCCTCCCCCTTCCCCCTGCTTAGCAAGTAGGTGCCAGTGAACTATACATCTTGGAAAAGATTGGCTATGTTATTTAGTATGAGCTCTCCATATGCAAAGATATGGACAACCATTTGGAAGAAAACAAGAGACAATATGACAGATAGTGAAGATCTCTGGTTGTCTAGCTTTGAAATTTATGCTTTCTTATGTCCCGTTCTGTTCTGTTTTGTTGTGTTTAATTTTACTCCCTTTTAAAATAAAATTTAAAAAACTTAAAATAAAATAAAATAAAATAAAATAAAATCATCATCTCAGATCGTTCAATTCCTTTATCTGTAAAAGAGAATAATAACGATAGCTAATAATAACAAGACCTTAGTGTCTAAGGATTCCACTAAAATAGGTAAGTGCTTCGTACAGTACCTGGGATCTAGTAAGTGGTCATTAAACAACAGCTTTTGTTATGTTGTTATTATTCCTTAGGGCAAATCAGAAATGATTTACTCCATCAAAAAGGCACCAGTAAATATTGACATAGTCTCACAGCACAGCCTCACAAATTACCCAGGGAAAAATTATGTCTTTACAGTGGAGAAAGCTGGCACGTAACAACATAGCGAGGTGATTAAAATTAAGTCAACAATGATGGGATAAACTGATGCTAGCTGATGTGTGCACTGAAAGAACCTGGCATCACTTTGTGCAATTCCTGCCAAGAAAGTGTCATCTGAATCTGGACACGAGGAAGCGTCACATAGATGAAGACTGGGGATCTCACCCCACAATGAAAGGCTTGTCCCTTTAAAACTGTCAAGGACATGGAAGATCAAGAAAGGCTGGAGAGCTATCCAGACTGAAGGAGCCTACTGAGACACACCAAATAAATGTGATGGATCATCCTGGATGGGATCCTGGACCACAGAGGAAACAGAATTTACTGGCACAGCTGGCAACTAATGGGAGTTCTTCATGCTACTGGTCTTGTAACTTTTCGCTAACTGAAATTACTTCAAAATAAGTAATTAGTAAGAGGCACCTGTATATTTTTTGATGCCTTGAGGAGGCCGCCGATAGGTTCCAGACAGGAAACACAGTGGTTGCATTTTAGCTGACACTGTGCACCTGCATTAAAGGAGCTCCTGAAGTGCTTTCTACTGGTGACTCCAGACAGCACGAGGTCACCAGCAAACAGCAGTACAGAATCAGAGCACCTTCACTTCTGCCCAGAAGAATGAACTGCTCCAGAAATTGCCCTCCTGCACAAACAACTAGAGACAAAACAGTATCTGCAAAATGATCTCTTGCACAAATGGGGCTGGGAGGATGCTGAGCTGAGATTCCAGAAGAAAAACACAGCTAAGGGCTTTAGCTGCCCCAGTTGACTGCCCGGTGGGAGTTTCAAACCCCAGAGAGCGGACCAGAATGGAGTCCAGCAGGCCTGTGGAACTGTAGGCCAGATCAGAGTTCAGGGAAATGAAAGCAGTTAGGATTTGCTGGGCCAAATACCAAAGATGAGGAAGAGAGTTGCCAAAACCCACATCAGGCACAGCTAGAAGGCAGGTCAGTGCCTGGCCACATGCAGGGTGGGCAGAGGGACCTGGCTACACACAGGCGCAGGGAAATACTTGGAGGAGATGGAGAAGTTTTGCATCGTGATTGTGGTGGTGGCCATTGGACTAAACATGTTTGTCCAACCCACACACTTAAAATAAATGTCTTGCATTATATATGAAATGTAAACATGGCCAAGACCTATCTTAAAGAATCAAACAAAAAAATCACTTGGTCTCAAGATATTTTGAAGCCACATACAGTATTCCTGACGCCCAGTGACTCTCTGGCTCCACCTTCATTGGATGACATTTTTGCCATTAGGTCCGCGTTCGGCAAGTTCTTCCTGGTGCCCTTCAGAAGTGTAGACGGAGACCAAAAAGTTTCTCAAACACAAGTCTTGTCATCTTGAACTTTGGACTCATCTACATGGAGAAATCCTTTACCTGTGGCTGGACTTTCTCTGCTGCCTCAGAGGGACAAAACGTGGGTGGTGGTGGGGAACAGGTTGGTGTTAATCGCATGAAGCACGCTTTTCAACCCTCCCAAATCATATCAAATGGCTTCTTTTTTTCTCATTCGGGTCTCACTATGTAGCCTACATTGGCCTCAAGCTTTCCGTTCTCCTGCCTCAGCCTCCCTAGTGGTAGGATTACAGGCTTGTGCCACCATAGCCAGCTAAATGTCTTCTTTAACTCTATTAAAGCAGCATAAATAGCTGCCCCAGACAGGCATGGCCTTTGTGCTGTTGGCTTTCTGCTTGATACCTTTGCTAGGAGAATAAAAATGTCATACATATACAGGTTCCCAAACTCCTGCCAAAATTTTTCTTCTGACCTGTTACTATGATAAATTACATTAATGCATTTGCTAATGCCAAGTCACCTTTACTTTCTTGTAATAAAACTGACTTGGCTATAATGTGTTGTTCTTTTAACATGCTACATGACTGAATACCTTTTTATCTGGGGTTACTGTCTCTGTGTTCTTACGTGTATAACCAGTTTATTGAGCAGTCTAGAGTCAGCAGAGCATAAATATAATTTCTTTTTTGATCCAATCACTTGCCTTCAAAGGAGTTCTGTCAAATCTCTCCTTCCTGACATTTGAACAGATCGTGTGGCTTTCTGGTCACTTTCAATTATTCTAAAGTCCAAACCAACTTATTATTTTTGTTTGTTGTTTTTGTTTTGGTACTGGAGATGGAACTCACAACCTCGCACTTGCCAGGCAGGTGCTTAAGCCACTGAGCTAAATCCCCAGCCTGAGACCAACTTATTGTTAGTTTCAACATTTAATGACAGCATCAGCAGCCCCCTATTCACATCCAAGCGTGTCGAGAACTGTTCCTGAATTGGCATGAAAAGTTTAGGACACCAAGAGAGCCCGAGAGAAGGGACACAGAGGATCAGGCAGAAATAACTAAAACATACAGGTTTCTTGTGGGGTGGGGAGAGGTAGTATTAAGAAACTGTTCTAAAACTGGCTATGGTGATTATTGCACATATCTAGGAATTTGCTAAAAACCACTGAACTTTATATATATTTAAATGGGTCAATTGTGTGATATGCAAGTTATAGTTCAATAAAGCTACTTTCGAAAGAGGAAAAGGAAGACGCGGAGACTCTGCCAAACAATTGCAGTGTGCGCGAGGAGGCCACGTGCGGAGGCACGAGGCGCCCGGCCCTGCAGCTCTGTGGGCCTGAGACTGGCTCAAAGGAGCACCTGGTTCATCTCGGAGTGGGCACCGCTGGGAGGGTCCAGTCGGGGAGACTGGGCAAGGAGCACAAGCAGATCCTCAGAAGGGAGAGGAGGGGATGACATGCAGGAACCTCACTCAGGCTGAGGGCACCCCCTACCCGTGTCACACAAACCCCTCTTTTCTGTCTTCTCTTCTCTGGTAAGAACTTAATTTGTTCTAGCGTGGGGCCAAGAAAGGCCAAGAAGAAAGAACCAACTGTATGACAAATGAAAACCAGGCCTGCAGGTGACCAACTCTCTGTGGTAGCAAAAGGGCTTCTTTGAGAAAAGGACTCACGTTGTTTCCTCTGGATTTTGAACATTCTGTTCTGAGGGGCTTCTCAGCTTGGCTGCTACTGTAGAGTGCTGGGCCGGAGAAGCTTCCCCACACTGGGCCCAAATGCCAGAGACAACAAGGATGGGCATTTCCTCCTTGGAGTCACTGGCTGGAATGGGAACTTGCAGAGGGACAAAGGCCCCAAACCACCATTGTCCTGGCCCCACCTCCCCTCTGCCACTCCAAGGAGGCCTCAGTCCCCCTCAGGCATTCACCCCTTGAACAGGAACCAAAGAGAAAAAGATATGGAGGCCAGAGTCAGAGTACTTCTAAGTGTTGTGTGAATGAGACACAGGAGTGTGGTCTCCAACCACAGTAGCCATGGAGAGGGTTGAGCTTTGCCTTGGTGGTAACTCAGCTGTGGGTTTCTGCCTCTAACTGGGGTCCCAGAGGCCTTCACTGTGACTGGAAGGAAAGAACACTCTCCTCAGGCTGTGATGTACAATTTCATGCAGGGCTTTCCCCCTAGGCCTGTGGGAGAAGGAATAATGAGGACAGGAAAAGGAACCTATTCAGCCAGCGCCTAATAAACGCAGAAATGGATGCCCAGGCTCCTAACTGTTATTGACTTTCTTTATAAGACAGCTGTGATGATTCATTTTATCTATCTACTTGGCTAGGCCACCGTGCCCAGGTACCTTGCTGAGCATTAGTCTGGGTGATTCTGTGTTTTTAGGATGAGAGTAACAGTTAAAGCTATGGACTTTGAGTGAAGCAGAGTACAGGCCTGGTCCAGTTACAAGACCTAGCAGAGTGAAGACTGACCTTCCATGAGCTGGAGAGAATTCTGCCAGCAGACCGCCTTGGACTTGAACCGCGAGCGACTCTTCCCCGAGTCTCAGCCCTCCAATCTACCCTGAAAATTTTGGATTTACCAGGGCTTCACAACTCCATGAACCGTTTCCTTAAAATAAATATCTCTATATATACATGTGTTGATGGTTTCTGCTTCTATGGGGAACCTTGACTAATCCAGAGGCTTTCTTTATATCTACTGCTTCGACTTTCAATTACTTATTCTGATGATGTTGGAGATGTTCCAAATCAATTCCTGTCAAAAGTAAAATTAGATTATAGTTTTCTGGGTAAAAAGTTCTGCTACTTTCAAAAATATACTTTTAAGCATCTCATACTTTTCCTAGAAAGTTATATATTTCCTAAAGATTTAAAATAATCCATCTATAAAACCCAGTTTTGTATCTGAATGCAATTCTTTAGCAGCTTTCTCAGTTTCTTCAGCTCTATTATGTTATAGTTACATTTTACAAATTTATCTTTTTCTTATTCATAGTTTAATCACTTTTCCATCTGTATATACTCTTTTATTATTTAAAAAAAAAAAAAACGGCTCTCTCTCTCTCCCTTTCCTCTTCTCTGTTTCTCTCTTATACTGGGGATTGAGCCCAAGGCCTTTGCATTGTGTTACACCTCTATCAATCTTACTTTTCACTTTGAGACAGAGTTTCGCTAAGCCATGAGGTTGCCCAGGCTGGGCTCCAACTTGCAATCTTTGTGCCTCAGCCTCTCACAGTGCTGGGACCATAGTCACCTCACTTGTCCAGTCATCTCTATCTCTGGCTCTTTCTGTCTCTGTCTCTGTCTCCTCTGTGTGTGTTTCTGCCTCAGTCTTGGCCTCTCTTTCTGTGACTAAACTTGTCAGAACTTTCCTCTTTCTCTTCCTGTCTATTCATCTAAAGCCACTAGCTATGGCTAGCCAAGATCATGTCCTCAGGGCTTCAAGACAGTCTTGGTGGTCCTGGGTGAGATGACACCCCCCCCCTCCCCGTAGCACAAAGAGCAACTGTGCAGGGGTGCTGCCAGCATGGGGTACGGAGCTGAGTGCAGTGAGAAAGGGGTCCATCCAGGGGTATAGCATGAAGCCAGCATGTGACGTCAGAAAGGAAGAGGGTAGCACTGAAAGAGGGACGCCCAGCATCTGGGTCAGAATCCCGCAGGACACGGAAGGCTTCTGTGAGGGAAGGTCAGAGGCATGGAGGTATAAGGAAGGACATGATTCTGCATGGGAAGGAATTTGCGATTAGAGATCTGTTAAAGGAATTGACTAAAAAGCAAATAAAGTAAGGATAATGAAACTCTATTTGTCACTTTTGTGAAAGGGAGTTACAAACATGGAAAATAAGGGGTATGGGAACTATTTATATGAACTCACTAATTTCAAATGATGGAGATAAATATAGAAACACCATAGGTGTGTACTGGGGACCTGGCCTAGATCCCCAATCACCCAAACGAGTGTACAGTAAAGGCTTAAATAAATGAGATAAGTGCTATGCTTTTAAGGCTCCAGGAGGATCAAACCTCTAAGATTTGGGGACTCTGGCGGCTCAGACAGGGAATGTCTCTGGGTAGCCGGGATTTATTTAGGGGGTTAGAGTGGAAAACGCAGGAAATTGAACAGAGTGGAGTGGTTCAAGGACTTTTCTAAGTAACAAATTATGATACAAGGAGAAGGATCTTAGGAGATCTCCATGTGTATTTCACTACAGGGGTGAAATGCCTGTAGTCTTTATTCAGTTAATTGGAGTTGGAGCCGGGTGTCCTTAGCCGTTATCTTATCTTGCCCTGGCCATGCAGCATGTGTGTTCAATTTCCAATTTCAATGGCTCCCAACAGGTGTGAATGTGTATTTGTTAGGAAACATAGCTGCTTTAGGGAATATATATATATATATATATACCTGGGAACAGTGACACTCTAATAATGAGCACACCTAGTGCCCAGAATTTGGCTTCTGAATACCATTCTCCACTGAAAGGAGCAAAAAATCCTTGGAGAAATGGCTGCCTGACTCTCAGGTTTAGAAAGGGAAGGTCTGACATAGGAGACAGAATACATTACCATGCCAGAAAGTAAAAAAGTACTCCAAGAGTGACGGGGGTACACCAATGTGACAGTGAAGGGCTCCTTTACTAAACACCAAGTATGAGACAATTTAGCCACCAGAACAATGATAGTAATAAACCATAGCTCACTGAATAAAACAGGAAACCATGAGCTCTTTTGACATAAATCAATAGGTAAATAAATTGAAAGTTTAATGGACAATAGAATATTCACACACTCTCAAAAAGGAAAATAGTAAAACTGCCATGGAGAGGCCTGGAAAACACTCTCTCCATAATCAATGTGAACATTATGAATTTTGGGACAAATCAGCTCCCCAGTAGACTGCAATGGAGTCAAAAAAGCATTATTTTTGTGATGTTCCTTCCTAAGATGTATAGCCTGAATCCAGTTGTGAGGCAACATCAATCAGGCACCCCCCAAAAAAACTTCTACATAATAACTAGCCAATATTTTTAAAAATGTTGACATCATGGCAAAAACTAAGATAATGCCCCAAAGTGAAGGAGATAAAAAAACGAATCACTAAAGGCAACTCATGAATCAGAGCTGGTTCCTTTAGTGAGAAAGGACAGTCCTAGGGCATCTGGTAAAACATAAATAAGATCTGAGAACTAGAGGCCCAAAATGTATGGATGATAATTTCCTGGTGAGTATGGAGGACGGGGTAACGATGGTCACAGAGCCCTCTCTTCTATTCTGTTTCCTTTAATGGACTGGGGCCAAGAGATTGGAGATAGAAAAAGGTGGAGGTCTATCAGTTAAGTGAGCTTATTTTTTTCTTAGTTAATGATAACTGGTGTGTATATGTGTGTGTGTGTGTGTGTTTTATATGATGTATGATCAAAATATACGAGTGCTTATATTTATGTTTTTTAATCTTAAAGAGAATAAAACAAAAGAGGGCAGAACAAAGCATATCAGAACAGAACAACATAAGCAACACAGCACTTTACAATAAGACAACCAGACATTAACAGTAGCTATCAAAATATCTCTTTCTCTGCTATAGTTGAGCATAGTTTCAAATACAATAATATCAAACATACCAAAATAGTATAAAACCATTCAAAAGAATGAAAGAATTACAGGACATTCTGAACCGAATAACAGAGAATGATCAATGGCTACTATAATATCTCATTTTCAATAAAAAAATTTGTTTATACTATCACATATATTAAAATCCCAATAAGACACAACATGATAGAACCGATGGTAATAGCAGAGTAGAAGCATGGTAGGACTTCTAAGCAAGACGATGTTAAATCAGCAATGGCTGCCATAATGTTTTGTTTTCTTCAAAACAGCTGTTCATACCATCACATGTAATAAAGTCGAACAAAACAGAATAAAACCATTCCAACTGATGAATGAAAACATTGAAAGGCTTCAAAGCAATGAAATGGGAAATCATGATTACCATACAATCTTATATACTCTTACCAACTCTCATACTAGGGAGACTATATGGTATTTACACATGTGAGTTTGGTTTATTTTGCTTATGAGTATGGTCTCAAGTTGTGTCCATTTATTTATAAATATCTCAATGTGATCATTCTTTATAGCTGAGTAGTACTCCATTGCATAAAAATGCCACAACTTTTTATCTATTCTTCAGTTGATGGGCATTTAGGTTGTTTCCAAGATCTGGCTATTACAAATTGTGCTGCTATAAACATGGGTGCACATATATCACTGTGGTATGATGTTTTCAGTTCTTCTGGGAATATTTCTAGAAGTGGAATAGCTGGGTCAAATGTGACTTCCAGACCCAGGTTTTTGAGGAATCTCTAGACTGACCTCCACAGTGGTTGGCACCAGTCTACACTTCCACCAACAGTGCAGAAGAGTTCCTTTTTCCCACAGCCTCTCCAGCATTTGTTGTTGGTAGTTTTTTTTTTTTTTATCCTGGCCATTCTTTCTGGGGTGAGATGGAATCTCAGTGTGGTTTTAATTTGCATTTCTCTCATGACTAATGATGATGGACATTTTTTCATGTATTTATTTGCCATTCATATTTCTTCATCTGAGAACTGTGTATTCATTTCAGATGCCCATTTTTGGATTGAGTGTTTGAATTTTGAGGGTCTGATTTTTTAAAATTCTTTATAAGTTCTAGACAGAAGTCCTTTGTCTGACAGACAGTCCATTAAGAATTTTTCCCAATTTGTGGGTTTCCTTTTCACTCTGCTGGAAATCTCTTTCTCTTTCGACATGCAGAAACAACTGCATGTCGAAACAATATAAGAGTGCTTATATTTAAAAATGCATTACAGTAAAAGACACACTGCCCTTATTCTCCTTCAAAATACTCTCCCTTGCTTCAGACACGCCCTTCCTATCATTCTCACCCCTTTCTGGAGTTTCAAAAGTCCTCTCTTTCTTTGTGAGGTGTGAATTTTCTTTGTGAGGTGTGAATTCACTTCCAGGAGGAAGGCAGGCATGCGCAGACATTACAGTGAGGTGAGGGTTCATCTACCTTATTCACTGCATCTCGTGCCGTGTGGTTCCTGGCTCTTCTACAAAGTCAAAATAACCATGAAAGATAAATGTTTTGAATCAGTTCAGGATGTGGAGGCAGCAACTAAAGACACTTAGCAGAGAGGACGTCCCGAACTGCTTCAGGAGGCAGGAACAATAGAATGTGCATTCAGAGCAAGGGGCAGTATTTTGAGAGGAATGAGTGGCCATGTGTCTTTAACTATAATAACTTTTTAAAAATTTAAAGTCATCCTATTTTTTGATCACACCTTACAAGCTTATTTTGGTGCTCTATTGCTTATTAATTATAATTAGTTATTATTAATTATAATTGTGATAATTATACCTTTAAAATAACTGTACCTTTTTTCAAAAACAAAACAAAAAAAATCCCTTTGTTGCACTTAATCTAATCGTATCTAGTTAGCCCAGAATTAATATTAGGATTTCTGCTTTCTGCGTGTTTGCATGTACTTGATATAACCTTGCTTATAATTTAATACCTTGTATATATTTCATTATAGCAAAATATTTTATTTTACCAATTCTAAACATACAATTCAGTGGCATTAATTACATTCAAAATGAGGTAAAATTATCACCACTACTTAGTCCTAAAACTTTTCACTATGCCAAAGAGAAGCTCTGTAACCATTAAGAAATAATTCTTCATTCCTTGTCACTGCCGCATTTGGTAACCTCTCGTCTACTTTCTGCCTCTATAAATCCACCTCCCCAAGTACCTCTTAGGAGTGGAAGAATGCAGTATTTGTTCTTCTGTGTTTGGCTTGTGTGCCTTAGCATGATGTCTGCCATGTCATAGCACATGTAAGAAACACATTCTTTTTTATGACTGAATAATATTCCCAAGTACATAGAGAACACATGTGTTTATCCATTCATCTGTTGATAGATACTTAGGTTGTTTTCACCCTTTGGTTGTTGTGAATAACATGCCAATGAACACTGACCTATAAATAACCATTAAGCTCTTTCTTTCTATTGTTTTGGGTGTGTACTTAGGAGTGGAACTGCTAGATTCCGTTTATGCTTTCAAGCTTCAGTCTATTTTGAAAGTTTCTCTTATGAGAACGATGCAACCCATAATTTTTGTCATGGAATCAGAGAAAATAATCAATTTATATTCACATATATTGATTATTGCATCGACCATCTAAAGATTATTAAATGATTCCTTGTTCCTTCCAGTGTTAGCTGTTGATACATGGACTGGATATTATTCACCTTTATTCTTCAGTGTGTTACTTGTGTGCATCTACATAGTACATCTATGCTATGTAATTATAAATACTATACAGTATATTTTATAGTATATTTATTTGCATGTGATATAAATTCTACAAGCAGTTGCTTTTAATTTTTTAAAGGGTGCTCTTTAACATTTCTGTTGTTGGTTTTTGGTTTTTTTGAGGCAGGGTCTCTCTATGTAGTTCAGGTTGGCCCTGACCTCACTATGCTGCCCAGGCTGGGCATGAACTTGTGGTAATCCTCCTGCCTCAGCCTTTTGAGTGCTGAGATTACAGACGTGCGCCACCATACCTGGCTGCATCTTTTTAAAAAATGAGTCAAGAGTAAACCAGCACTTCCTCAGTTCTCTAACTCTTCAAATTTTATACCACTTTCACACTTCCTTGGAACTCTCTGTTTAACAGGCACTTGTTCTCTATCTTTTCACACCAGAGCTTCCTCATTTTGGTTCTTAAATTATTTTCTTTATTTCTCAACAATTTTGAATACTTCTCTGAGTTCCTTATTTTATAAAGACATAGAGCCTTAGGTGTTTATTAACCCTTGTATATTTGAGGGTATATCTCTTGAGACTTAAAACTCTATATTGCTTTCATTGAATATCACATTATCGGATGATGCAATGGTTTAAATGTAAAGCATCCTCCCAAAGTCTTATGTGTTCAGAAGTAGGGCTTACAGGTGACTATGGATCGTGGGGTGTCTTGTCATCAGTAGATTAAGCCACAGCTGTATGTGCTATTAGGACACGGGGCCCAGTTGGAGGAGGCGGGTCACTGGGGGTGTAACCTGAAAATATGTATTTCTTGATCTCGGTCTCTGTCTGTCTCTTTCTCTTTCTCTCCCTCCCTCCCTTTATTTCCCTTCCTTTCCACTTCCTGGCTGTAATGGATCAAGCAATTGTCCTCTCCCAGGGCCTTCCACCATGCCATTTCTGATTTGGAGCCAACCAACTATGGACTGAACCCACTGAAACTGTGAGCCCAAAAAACCTCTCCTCCTTTACATTGCAAGTGTCAGGTATTTTTCCCCAGTGACAGGAAAATGATCAATACAAAACACAATCATTTTTTATTCTTTTAAAAACTCTATAGACATTGCCCATCAAAATAAAGCCAATCTGCTGTCTCCTCCCCAGTAAATGTTTTAGTCCATTTTGTGTAGTTTGGGGTAGTTAATAAAGAACAACGATTTCATTTTCACAATTCTGGAGGCTAGGAAGTCCCAGCTCAAGGGGTCTGCATCTGGCAAGACCCTTTGTGATCCATATTCCCATGCTTAAAGGCAGAAAGGCCAGAAGGAATGTGCACATGTGCTCAAGACAGTGAGCGGAGGGGTGAAAAATGGGAGAGGGAGTAAGAGACATCAAGCTCACTGCCTCAAGCCCTTTTATAATTGACACTCATCCATTCACAAGAGCAGAGTCTAATGATCTCGCAAAGGTGCTGTCTCCCCAAACTCTTGCACCGGGGACTAATTTTCCAGCACACACTTTTTGGAGTATGCATTCAAACCACAGCAGTAGGTTTTCTCTTTATTTTCCACTCACACTTTTGAGATTTAAAAAAAATTCTGATTCTTCAAACATTTTTGTGAGGTACCTAGGTATAGCTCCATTTCCAGAAATTCCTGCCTGGCATATATTGATCTCCTCTCCTCTGCATGCTCAGGATTTCTGAGACGTTCTCTCATCTGTTGGATGATTGCTTCTCTCTCAGATACTGAGCGTCGGCCTGGTGCTTCTTTGTTCGCTGGTCGCCATATCTACAAACTTTCCTCCAGCATTTTAAATTTCTTTATCTTTTCCTTTGCATGTTTGATGAGATTTCTCAACCTTGACCTCTACAGTACTGATTTAATATTTTACAGCACAATTCTGTCCTTTAATCTCACCAAGAGATTAATGGTGGGTTTTAATTCTGTGATTACATTTTTAGTTTCTATTACAGTGTTTCTTTTTCTCATCAATTCCTTTCTCTTTTAATCTTTTTAAAAAATTCTTACTTCGTGGCTTTTTAGAGAGTGCCCATCCCCTTGTCCTCGTGACTTTCTGCTTTATGCCAGAGGAGCCATATCTTCTGGGCTGTAGGACAGGAAGTTGGGTAGGAATTTCCCTGTGGACCCAGATGGTTGCAAAGACCCAAGCACAGATGAGGGCTCAGTATCCAAGTTTTCGCCCAAGGGCTGTAGCCAACAGAGATCCCATGACTTGATCCTTGATCCTCCTGAGAGGCTTCAGGCCACCCTTGGTGGTGTTGCAGTATGAATCTAAAATGTCCCCGTAAAAATTCATGTGTTGAAGGTTGGTCTCCAATGTAGTAATATCCAAAGGTGGGGCTTTTGGAGGACAATTACATCACTTTATCAATGGACTCATTTATTGATGGAGGCATTGTTTGATAGCATTTTTCAGCAGTGATGAAAACTTAGGTGAGATCTAGTTGAAGGGAATGGGTCATGGAAGTGGGACTTTGGGGACAGTGCCTTTCCTTCCGGCCCTGAGCAGACAGCAGGCCTGCAGATCGGATAATGCTTCCGGAGAGGAGTTCCAAATGCTAACCTCCAGCTTTCTCCCTTCCCTTGAAGCTAGCAAAGCAGACCTTCCAGAGCCCAGGAGGCTCCCTTTGCAGCAGACAAGCTCCAGGGCTTAACTTAGTCAACATTATCCCCTGCAGGGAACTCAGCCTCTTCTCCAGCGTCAAGCTGTAGCCAAGCCCTCCTTCGTCTCTTCCCTAGACTTGTTCGCCCACTACTGCCTGGAAACAAAGGCATTTAAACAAATTCATAGCATCATGCTAATTGGCAAACTACTCCCAGCTCCTGTGCCCTGAGGGGGGTCATAGGCCTGTTGGGCACTGCCAGGAAAGAGGAAAAATGAACACCTTAGCAGTAGCACATGCTTCCTATTTTAATGTATTCAGATATGACCCTGAAGGTGTTTGCAGGCCCTCAGGGGTACAGGAAGGTCTGCACTGAAACAATTTCTCCCAATTGCTCAACCAGACACCCAAATAGAACCCTGGGCTTGTAATTCCCATGTGGAGATCGACTCATTCTAGGTATAGGGACTGCTAAGACCCCTTTCCACATCAGGGTCTCCCAAAGTGACTTTCTTAAAGCACTATTTGCATAAAATGTTAATAGGGATTTCTGAAAATTGGGTTCCAGTTAAAATAAATCTGAGATATGCACAGTAAACAGAGTGGCTGGTTTCTCTCCTGTAGAACTTCTTGGCATCTTGCATACTAATTGCCTATGACTCAGCCAGTCAATCTGCATGCACTCAGTATCTGTTGTGTGCCAAGCATGGAGGACACAGTCTGTGCCCCCAAGGAGCTCACAACCGACTGAGCAGGCTGACACCTTAGTATTTCTCAGCTGCAACAGCAGCCGGAAACTGGTTGAACACGCAGAACCCTCCACTCCCCTCCAGGCCCACCGTATCAGAATCAGCTTTTTTTTTTTTTAAATACTAATGGGGGTTGAACTTTCACACTCAGGTATATCCCAGACTTTTCATTTATTTTTTATTTTTGAGACAGAGTACCATTAAGTTTCACAGGCTGGGTTCCTATTTGTGACCCACATGCCTCAGCTTCCCAGGGTACTGGGATTATGGGCATGCAGTAACTCAGCTCAGAATCTGCATTTTAACTCGTTCCCCAGAGGAATGTGCTATCCTCAAGTTGTAGGAGCCCTGGAACAGGGCATAGCTAGGGGAGAAGAAATGGCTGCCCTGGCAAGCTGGGACCTTTTGCTGTGGGGCCCAAAGACACAAGGTAAAACCTTGGGCTGTAGAGTTGGGGAAAGGCACAGTGTTCCCACTTAAGCATAAACATGGTGATGCTCTGGGTGTGAGGACTGAAGAGAACATGTCAGTATTTGTTGAGGCAGGGTTCAACTCTTAGGAAAAGAAAACCCACAAGTAATACTGTCTTAAGACTTATTTAAACAAAATAAAAGTTTACTTTTGTCTTACTTTCAAGAAGCCCAGAAGTAGGAATTACTGGACTGATATGATATAACACAGGCCCAAGGACCCCTACTCTTTCCATCTTGCCACTCCGCCATGCATAGCTTCCTTTCCTAATGTCAACTCCAGCAACATGGCTGCTGGAACTCCAACTAATACAGCTGCACACCAGTAAGCAGGAAGTGAGGATGAAGGGCATCTCTTTCTGCTTTAAAAGGATTCTTTCTGCTTCCTTAAAAGGAAACATGAACACCTTAACTAAGTCTAATTAATAACTATGTTTACTTATGTCCCTTTTGTTTAAATTTGATCAAGTGACCATGTCTAGCTGCAAGAGAGGCTAGGAAGTATCTTCCTTATTCAAGCTGGCCATATGCTCAGTACTGTGCATTGAGGGCACTGTATCTGTCACACAGCTTTGGACGTGGAATTAGCACAGCTACAGATGCACTAAGAGCAGACCCTGGGAAGAGGCACTGCCCTCTGGGAACTGCATAGGTGCAGACAAATGAGAGGACAGAGAAGGCAGACACTAGATGACCAGGGGCACACCTGAGACACTCTGGGGTTCTGGGGAGAGTTTGAGAAATGGCTGAAGCCCCACCAGAACTGGAGCTGTTAAAAAGATACCCTGCTTTATACCCACAGCAAGTGAGGACTGGGAAATCCGGGTCATACTTGTTCCAGCATCAGAGAGGAGGAGGAAGTAGACCGTTCTCCCACACCATTCCTTTGGGGAAATTGGGCTGACTTGGGGTTGTCCCACTCAAGGATTCTCATTCCCCACTTTCCAAATAGTGATTATAACATTAAGTTCACTGCACAGAATTTTCTGAATTTACAGTTGTTAATTCATACTTTTTCCTTAAAACTAGTATGACCTGGCACATGCCTGTAACCCCAGTGCTTAGAAGCCTGAGGCAGAAGGATCATGGCAAGTTTGAGGTCAGCCTGGGCTACCTAATGCATTCAAGAGCAGCCTGAACTGCATAGCAAGACCCTGTCTCAAAAACGCAAAAACAGAAACAAAATAAAATCTCTAGACACATAACTGCTCATCTACTTATAACGGAAAACTTTAAATAATAAAGTAAACAAATAACAAATGGCTAAGTGAATATTAATGGGAAACAAAATAAAACTGCAAGTTCAACAACTTTTCTAGGAACATGTGGTTGTTACTACGTTTTTCACACACAGAACACAGCCGTGTTTCCTGCAGGTGACTGTTTCTAGCTCCCATGTGCTTGATGGCATCGGAATTTCCTGATGAACTACCAAGAGCTGCAGGATGTGCAGATGCCTGGCCCCTGAACAGAGCTAAAGTCCACTGCTCTGGGCTAAACCATAACCTCTGAGGGAGAGACCCAGGCAACAGGGCTGTAAAATCTCTGTTAAGTGAGTCCAATGGACACCCCAATCTGATAGCCAGTGACTGGGAGCAGGGGTTGCCAAACTTTTCAAGTAAAGGCCAGCAAATGAATATTTGAGGCTCTGGAAAATGGCCGTGTGGTCTCTGTCCCAACCAACCCCAGACGGTACATCCACCCACGGGCCTGGCTGTGTTCCAGTCAGGTCAGCCTCCTGGTGTTCGACTTTTGCAGTCACACAGGGCCCACAATGACAAAGGCCCCTATGTTTAGCCTCAGTGCTCTGTTCATGCCATCTTGGAATTCTTTATTGTGACAAGGGCTCCCTATGTAGTCCAGGCGGGCCTCAAACTTGAGGAAATTCTCTCACCTCACCTTCCCAAGTGCTGGGCCATTGGAAGTGGCTCCTAGGCCTATGTGGGCTGCCCAGCTTGTACTGCTGAGGGATTTTTATATTTTTTGTTAACTGTTGGTTCTTTGTATTTTCCATAAAGCCTCAGTGAGTTCTCCCCTGCACCCTTCATACTCTCCTGTACACAGCTGTGTGTGTTTGCTGAGGTGTCTCTGTGGTGATTGAATAAAAGGGCTGGGACTAGGCTGGGTCTCTCAGAGGGAGCCAGGGTCAGTCAGGTCTTGCTGTTCCTGTGTCTGCCCAGGTTTGCCAACAGCCTTCCTGTCAGTGACCTCCTGCAGATGGTCTAGCAGCTCCTGTCCTCAGGGTCTGAGACCCCGCCTCTCTCTCTTGCTTTCCCATGGGCCCAGTCATTAGGACACTGGAGCGGCACTCCGGGTTGAAGGGTTTGCTTATTTCTTCTAATTGCAGTGTCGTGGAGACAAGAAGTTGGGGGATGGGAGGCTGCACCTTGCCATGGTTCTGTGCAACCTGAGCAGAAACGTGGACGTGGAGTCCAGGAACATGGCCACGATGGGTGATACCCTATGTGGGCCAGTGCGAGGCAGGCTGCTGGCCATCCTGGGAGGCTGCGGGCCAGCTGTAGGGGCTGCAGCAGGAGCACTGGGGCCTCTGCTGCCGCTTGCCCAGCTCAACTACACATGCCTGTTACCTTGGGACTGAGCCAGCTGCTCTGTCTCTCCCAGACCCCAAAGGCCTGGATGCTGCTTGCTTCCTGCTACCTCGTGGCCCCGGCTGGATTTGGGGTGTACACAAGGAAAATCACAAAGCTCGTCTTGATGGGATCCACTCACAGGTGAGCTCTGCCTGCCTTCCTCCAAGGAGGAACGGATCCCTGTCCTGTAGTTCATGTGGAAATCGCTGGCCTTTTGCCTGTGTTTGTCACACCTGGGAAACACTCCTGGGTGACTTGCTCCAAGGCTGAAGATGCCAATAACTGGCCACTTTTCCAGTCTGAATAACTCACTTCCCCAACAGCTTGTCAATCCCAGCTGTCCCAGCAACCCGCTCAGAGTCTATATTTGCAGCTAGCCAAAGGTTTGAGAGGTCCCACCCAAGGAGAGGAGTTCGGAACAGGGCTGAGGAATCACAGGTGGGATAGGGATGCAGTAGTCAGGCACAGCTTTTTGAAGCTGGCGCCATGAAACTGCGTGTGTGTGTGTGTGTGTGTGTGTGCGCACACGCGCACACACAAGTGAAAGCCCAGGTGTGTGGAAATAGGCAAAGATGCACTGGGTCTTGCTTTGCTTGAAACAAAGCCAAGCTCCAAAGGCTGGGTCCCCAAAATCTGCACACACTCTCATTTCAGTCTCCCCTCTGTTCATTTGCATCCCGTGCGTGCAACAGCCTATGTTTGTACACAGGCACACCAGCTCACTCAGTGGCACAGACTTGAACCCTCACAAACACACGTAAGCAGGCCCTAGGGCAGCTATCTCTGGGATCCCTCTGCACTCTCTCCCTTCAGTGACAATGACACTGGCCTGTCAGCAGCACTCAGAGGCCCACTTGCCAAGCTGGAGCTTTCCATACCCTGGCCAGGAGATGGCCATCTCCAGGTCTTGCCATCCAGATTGCTGGAATTGTTCTGAGCCTCAGCCCCCATCTGTGGTGATGCAGGCCTGGAACAGCCTGGTGAATCACTGTACCACCTGCTGCTCTGGGACAGTACCTCCCAGTGTGTGTCACAGGTCCTTAGTTTAGAGCTAGAAGCAGTCCTAGAGATTATCCCTTCCAACCTCCTCAGTGTACAGAATGGGAGACCGAGGCTCAGAAAGGGATAGAGATTATCTCTGTAACCCAGAAAGTCAGAGGCAGACCTGAATTTGAATACAAACTCTAGGACCAGAACTCCTGGCCTCCCAAAAAACATCCCCTGGCTTCCCATTGGAGTCCTGATCTTCCCTCTGGACCTTCCTAGCAAAACTAGGGAGGGGACAACATATGACAACAGTATTCCAGGGATATGCTGGCATAGACAAGACATGTCAGAGGTGCTGCGGGGCAACCTGGGAGATGTCCCCACCACCCAACCCCACCCTGACGTTCTCCCTCCCCATGCTGTCATCTGTGTCCCAGAACTCTGCTCATGGAGGCCTCTCAAATGCGCTAACAGTCCTCGACCCTTGGCACTGTGGGTCAACCAAGCCAGGGAGGGCAGGCAGGGCCATTCTCCCCCAGCTTACCTTCCTCACTCCCTCCCTCCACTGCCTCCTGCCAGGTCTGTTTGTTTTCTTTGCCTGGCGTCCAGATCCCTGACAGGCACAGGGGTTCCAAGTGGAACTGGAGCTGAATCTGCCACCCACACCTCCTCCTAACTCACCATGCTCCCCAACGTGGGGAGGGCAAAGGAAACTAGGTGAGGGCCACTGGGTCCTGCCTAACAGGGCTTTTTAGGGAAGGATGCGCAAGCTGATTCAGAAGGAAAGAATGGAGGGGCACCCCAGGAGGAAACACAGCTGGCGCACAAGCTGGGGTGGACAGCACTCTGAGCAGTTATCTAGCACAAGTAGTGCAGAAATACAAGTGGGAGGGAGGAGTTAGGGCAGCCAGGGCCCCTGCAATACTCAAGTTAGTGGCCCTTAGGGCCAAACTTGGCCTGGAGTTAAGCCCCTTCACAGGCTCCCAAAAAATGAGCATATTACAGAACAGGAAGCCTACCCTCTTTAGAACCAAAAGGGAAACTGAGGTTCAGAAAGAGGTGAAGACATGCCATGGCCATGCTGCTTGCAAAAGTAGTGTGGACACTAGAACCACAGGCCCCTAACTAAAAATCAGACCAAACCGTATCTTTGTGTTTGTGAGCTCTGCCATTACAGCCGGGGTATCAAAGCAATCCCCGGAGAAAGACAGTGTTCGTGATGCAATACTTTCTGCAGGAAATCCAGCATTGCCAGAAAGCCTTCCCTGCTTCCCTCTGCACAGCAAGGAAAGGCGAGGGGACACAGCACTGCATCTCTACTCCCCGAGGCAGCAGGAGCCTCTGGAGACAGGACGAGCAGCTCAGGTCCTGTCTTTTGCTGAGCGTGTATGCAGTCAAGAGAATTATCTTGGCAGAAGGGAAGCAATTATATTTAGTATTTAGTGCCCTATACATGATTCAGTTCAAAAAGAATGTCGCCTTTGCTGTAAAAATCAATCGTAATAGGGGAGATTTTCTACACACAACAAAATTCTCAGCCATGGCACGCACAAACATTAATTAATGATGTTGCTGCTCTGTCTTTTCTATTATCCAACTCTAGTTCAGCAGGAAGCCATGGGCCAAAGAGTCACAACTGCAGGAAGAGACAGGAGCTAGCTCCCGGGGAGGGGGTCTTGTGTTTCGGGATCAGACAACCTCCTAGCATCCAAGCATTACACCAAAGCCAAAGCTGCAGTGTGCCAAGGACCGAGCAGTCCCGGTCACCTGGTTCAGGGTCACCAAGGGCACCTGATTGGGACTTCTGCCCTTTGGGACTCAGTTTCCCTTTCAGTATAATAATGGAGTCAGCCTTTCTGGCTGCAATTCTCTGTGACTCTAAGATCCAGACTGGTGTTAGCAAATTTCAGCCCACACACCCATCAGGACCTCAGCTGTTTTTCAGGGCCATTATCTAAGAATTGTCTTTAAATTTTTAAAGGGTTATAAAACAATAAAAGGAAAGAAGAACACTTAAGGAAGGGTATATGACCAAGACAGATGTGGCCTGCAGGCCTCCAGGGCTCACTGCCTGACACTTCACAGAAATGTTTGCCAATCCCTTCTGTAGAGGACGTTTGTGCTTTTGCCCTCATTCAAGTTCATAGAGCTCTCTGGAACCCTTTGGGATAGGCAGGACTTAGCAGTAGCTGTAGGGTAATTTTTGGAGTTCTCCCACCTCTGTGTTCTACAAGCTCCAGGAAGTGTTTTCAGCAGCACCCTCCAAGACCCTGGCACACAGCCGATCCCTGGTGAGGGAGTGCTGAATGGCTGACTGTGTGAGCAGTCTGAGCACCCCACATCCTTGCACCACACACAGCACCACTCAGGCTGAACAGTCACTTTGGTGTCGTGTAGACTGTAATCACACCCCTGTTTTACCTAATTAATTAACGCCACGCACTCCACTCTACAGGGCTCCGTGCTTGGCAGCACGGCTCCCAGGCCTGGCCCCGCTCACCGAGAGCTCACCGCCCAACAGGAAAGATCAGACACAGACGTGAATAACGTGGTACAAGACAGGCCAGGATTCATGCCCCAAAAGGAAAGTGAAGACAGAAGACGTGCAATTCCCACCCAAAAGAAAGGGCACTTACATCCGAATAGGATGAGCACTCGACTAGATAAATAGCCAAGGCCAGGGAAAGACAATCTACAAAAGGGAATATACTCTCATAAACCAAATATATGGGGAAGTCTTCAGCCATTCCAGCAGTCAGAAAATGATAATAAAAATCATGGGATGTCTTTTTATGATTATTAAAATAGTAAAAAATCTATTCTGAGTCCTAACGTCCAGTGTTCTTGCCAGCGCTATGGAGTGGCCGTCCCTCCTCCTGCTGTGTGTGGCAGCACAGTGGAATAACTCTCTCAAATCAATTTGCCAGTAGCATCAGACATCATAAATATGTACCGACTTTATGACCCAGTCATCCTATTGTAAGAGTTGGTCCAAGGAAAATAATTCAAAATAAGAAAAAAGGTTTAACTGTTAATACATGGGACTCCTTTGGGGAGCAGTTATATGAAGCAGTGAAAACTCTTCCCATGGAATCATCTCTCCAGGACCTCTTTCCGCTTGAGCCACCTGGTTAGCTAAGATCACCCACCTTAGACCCACCCCTGCCCCCTCCACGGCACAGAAGGAGCCTGCTGCCAGGCAGGAAGCCTTCTCTGGTACCTCATGCAGAGCTTGGCCTGACCATTGCTGTCTTCTGGTCCATGGAAAAGGAAAGCTGAGGAAGCCAGTCTGCTGCTGCTGGAGAGATAGAGACAGAAGCCAGCACCAAGCCCTAGAGATCGTGGCACCTGCGTCCTTGTTCCTGGGCCTTCAAGGCCCACCACGTGTCCAACTTCAGCTCTGTCTTAGTCAAACCTCCTTGTCTTCATACCTAACACCCACGATCTAAAGGAGAAGATATTTATTTTGGCTCACGGTTACAGACCCTAACCAGCTGACTCCAAGGCAATAATAACGTAGTAGCAGGTCATGGCAGAGGAGCGCAGCTCAAGTCGTGGTTGCCAGGAAGCAGAGAGAGGAGCTAGGACAGGAGATAAACCCTTCCAGGTCTCATGCCAGTGACTCCTTTCCAACCAGACCCCACTTCCTACCGGCACACTCAGCTGCTGGACTCCTTAGCGGATGAACCGACCTCTGGTGAGTGTAGTGCCTCAGTATCCAATCACCCTGCAACGGTCCCACCTCTGAACATACGAGGCTCTCTTTTT
The DNA here is from genome assembly GCA_004027295.1 of Dolichotis patagonum. Taxonomy (NCBI): domain Eukaryota; kingdom Metazoa; phylum Chordata; class Mammalia; order Rodentia; family Caviidae; genus Dolichotis; species Dolichotis patagonum. Next base: position 63,473 of record PVJX010001631.1, read on the forward strand.
GTTTCTTTTTTTTTTCTCTTTTTTTAGACAGGGTTTCACTATGCAGTTGTGGCTGGCCTTGAATTCACTTTGTAGCCCAGACTAGACTTGAACTCACAGTCAGCCTCCCAAGTGCTCCCAGGGGTTTACAGGTGTGCACCACCAAGCCTGGCCACATGAAACTTTCGAGGGACACTGTAGCTCGAAGCCATAACAGCTTATCTCCACAAAACCTCTTTTTCGCCTAGGCTCTTTTAGGTTGGATTTCTATCACTCACATATTGCTAATAGGGATGGTCCTTGACTACACAACAGCAAAAAAGTGATATATATTCCACAGAAACCCAACCTCAAGTTTTGAATTTTGATCTTTCCCCAGTTAGCAATTTGGGCTCCAGTGTTCTCTGCTAATGGTGGACAGCAGCAGCAAGCCGTGGCTTACAGTCAGCCACACCATCAAGAGGGACAGAAAATAATCACCACCGCAGCTGACACTCGGCAGTGCATGACAGCGCTGAGCTGGGATGGCTGGCAGGTTGTGGGAATTAAATGTGTTTTTGACAATTATCCACACCTCCATCATAAGCCAAAGAGCATCTGCACACAATGATTACTAAAAACTTGTGAAGGAACAGTGCTTGACTATTAAAAATGGTGACGCTTGAAGCAACATGGAAAAAGTCTTTTGACATAACAAGAGTAAAAAAATATCCAACACAACCTTACATGTGTGCTACATGGATCAAAATATGTGCACAGAAGGAATACATAGACATGATGAAAGTCGTGCCAGCTGCAGATGTGATTATTTCTGTCTCCCCATACTGTGGCGCTGGTTTTCTTAAAGGTTGAGAAAATAATTCTGAGGGCATGAATCACAGACCGAAATAACTGTTTTGGGAAGTGAACAGTGCTTGTGGCCCAGGGAGGGCACACAGGGAACTGGGAACCCAAGGGAGGAATCTTTTTATTCTAGCTGGAGAAATCAGAGAGACCTCCAAGGAGGACACAGCATTAGAGGTTCCCCTGGAGGAGCAAGGGAGGGGAGAGCATTTGCTGATTCAACTTTCACTTGCAGTGTTCAGTATTCACACATCATGTGATCCAGCAATTCCACTGCTGGGTGTGTTTTTTGAGAAACTTCTTTCTATTCACTGGCAGATATCACCAAGAAGGTTTATAGTGGCATTATTCGTGATAGCAAATACCAGAAGCAAACTAAATGTCCAACAACAATAGAATAAAGAATAGGTGATGTTTCTCACAATACAATCTTATGCAGCAGGGAGCAAATAAACTAGGCATCAACATGGATGCATTTGGGAACTAACAGTGAGTGCAAAAAAGCAATTCATTGAAGATAATATGCAATATGAAACTATTTTTATGAAAACCAAATGCAAATACAAGTAAATAATATATAGCTCTGGAATGTGTGCATATGTGCTTACGCTATTACAAAATAGCAAGGAAATGAAAAGCACCAAAATCTGGGTCATGCTCACCTCCAAGGGAGGCAAGGAGACAGATTAGGCAAGAGGCACCCAGACACATGCAAGAGCACCCAGCAAGTTCTAGTTCCAAAGGTGGGTGGTGGGCTCACAGGTGCTAATTTTACTGACACGCTTTGCAATGAAAATATTACAAATGATGTTCTGCATGTGGACATACATATGCGTTATGTAATAAACATCTTTAAAAATACAATCACAAAATAGCTGATAACAAGGGAGTGGTGTTCTCAGGCAGTCCCCATGGGCTCTGCTCACAAACACCTCAGTGAAAAGCTGGGAGAGGATGAGAGGGGCTGGCTCCGCTTGATCAGTTCCACACCCAGGTGCTATGGTTTGGATATGACTTGCATGTATCCCTCCAGGGCTGCCTGTGTTGAAATTTAATTCCCATTGTGAGGTATTAAGAGGATACAAATTTAATTCAATTGTGGTGGTTAGAGGTGGGGCCTTTGGGAGTGCTGAGGATTAGACAGCCTTCAGGGTGGAGCCCCCCATGATTGAATCCTGTGGTTTTATGAGGTTAGGGAGAGAGACCGGAAGACACACACTCGCGTTCCCTGTGGCTTGCCGTGTGATGCTGCACACCACCTTGGGACTCATCATCAAGTGAGCAGACCCAGCCCCCCGACCTTGGACCTCCAGAACTGTGAGCCAAAGTAAACATCTTTGCTTTATAAGTCATTCATTGGCATTGTGTAATTGGCAATAGAAAACAAACTAATATACCAGCATCCCAGGTGTGTGCTGCAGCCCCAGGCATGGCCACTCCTGAGAAGGGCTGGGAGAACCTAAGCCTGCGAGTCTGGACCAGTTTCCAGTCCCACTTATAAATTACTGAGTGAATTTGGTCAAAGCCCCAACCTGTTTCCCCATGTGTGCATTGAAAGAGTGGAAAACAGGGGGCCAGGGCAAATGACTAAAGTCCTCATTCTCCGTGTCATCAAGCAGACTGGGCATTTTGATGACCAGGCCTGCTGGGAGCTTGGTTATCTTGCCACAGCCAGCCAGACAAGACACTTGGACAAGACATTTCTTTCTGTTCACTTTCCTTGTTTGTTAGATGGGGTTGGAACTAGTGCCTGCCTCATAGGGCTAGTGTGAGATCAAATAAGACAATTTTGTAAAATAGCCACATAGAACTTGTAAGAGGAGGCCCCTATACCAAGCAGCTATTGTGAGGAAGACCGAACACTGGGGGAGAGGGGAGAACATTCACACCATGGGCCAGGTCTTGCCACAGTGTCACACTCTAGGAGGTGGCACCTGGCCCAAGGCTGGGCAGGCCATCTCCTGCAGTTACCACTGCTTCCTCTCATCCTCTGTCTCACCCTCTGTCAGAGCCTCAGTGTTATGGTTTGTATCTGGATGTTCCCCCCAAGCCTCATGTGGTCATGGAGGGCCTGCTTTTCTGAAGCAGCTGAATCTAGAATTTGTGATTAGTTCATCATCTAATGCTGGGATTGGGGATACAAGTGCTAGGGCTGGTAGCGTGCATATAATATAAGGCAGAGAAAGAGGTAGCCTGCATATAATATAAGGCAGAGAAAGAGGCTCGCTTTCTTCTTTTCTGTCATTGCTTTTGCTGTCTTCCACAGCCACGAACAGTTGCTCCTCAATCATGCCACCCTCCCTTGGAACCAGCTGATTACAGACTGAAACTTCCACAAACTGTGAACTAAATAAACCTTTCCTCCCTTAATTTTTAGCACTGGGTATTTTATCTTAGCAACAAGAGAAAAGTAATTAACATACTCAGCATCCCTAAAGCTGAATCCACACCACAACCTTTATAGGGCAGGGCATGGAAAAGTGGGCACAAGACAGGCAGCTGCACTCTGAAGTTTAGGGTTCCTTTCTTCAGTCCCAGGGCATGATCCCCCTTCCCTTCCATGGTCCTCCATAAACCCATCAGCTCAAAACACCTGTGTGACAGATATCTCAGTTTACATCTACCTGATGAATTCTCCACTCTTTCCTTAAGATGCCAGAAAACCTGCTTCCTTCCCTAGTGAAAAGTTAAAAGAAAACCTAAAGTCCAGACTTCTGGGATACAGGGAAGGCCTCCCTGGATAGACAGTGCTGCTGGCTGCAGGGCAGCCTGGGGAGAAAATGCCTCGGTTCTTCCTGGAGGCCCTGCCCCAGTCAACAAAACAATACTTCCATCAGTACATGTCAGTGCTAGTCAGCATGCGATCTAGTCCACTCAAAAGTATAATTTTTATCTTCCCCATCTCACAACATACAATCTGAAAGGATGGAAGGCTGTAGGCCATGTAAATGACCTTCAGTGGCAGGAGGATGCTATAGATCAATGAAGAAGCTGCTGAAGTACACATGTTTCCCTCTGACCCTGTGTTCTATGGAAGAATAACCCCAAACACATCCAGGTCCCAACCCCTGGAGCCAGGGAATGTTGCCTTAGATGGTGTTGTAGTCAGGGGTTTGCAAGGAGAATAAGACAATTCAAGACACACAATTTATTATATTATTTATAGTGGTCACTCAAGGAGTCAAATACAAAGACAGTGGGAATCAGCCATGGACCTGGATCCCATGGCAATCCTGAACGAGTTCAGCTGAGGACCTAGAGCCCATGACAATGCCTCCCACAAGTCCAACCAGAGGCCTAGAGCCCACAACAGTGACTCATGCAAGTCTGTTTCATGGATCTTGCTAGGAAGGCCCCAAGGTCAGTGGTGGAAGTTAGAAGGTCTATGCCAGCAGGATGAAGGATGTGTGCCAGTAGGCTGAGAGCTCCCCTGGAGCCAGGAAGCAACACTCAAAGTAAAACCAGCGCACCCCTGCAAAGTACCTCAGCCATCCTCAGCTCCTCTGATGAGAACAGCTGAATTCATATCAGGAAGCCAGCATGACAAGCTTCTCCTGGAGACTGAGCAGCACACATCTTCCCCTCCAGAGCCAGGAAGTGATACTCAATGTGAGGACCAGAGCTCCCCCAAAGTGCACTGCAGCCACTTTCAGCAACAACAAGGTCCCAAGCTCCTCTGATGCTAACAGCCAAGTTCATATCAGGGGAGAAGCTCAACAAGCTCCTTAAGGAGAACCCACAGCAACAGGAGAACCAACAGCACCAGACAACACCACTCCTTTCCCCTTCAGGTCTCCTTTTTAAGGCTGGCAACAATCCTCAGGTGGGTTCCCCACTCAGCACCATGACTGGTGCTGACTCTCCAAACTACCACAGATAGCAAGACAGGAAGAAGTTAAAGACGTTGAGATGGGGAGATGATCCCAGATTACATGATCGCTATATAACCACATGTTCCTCCTGAGAGGGTGGCAGAAGAAGACTGGTCATAAGAGGAGAAGGCAATGTGACTATTAAAGCAGAGAAAGTAATGTGGCCACAAGCCAAGGAACACTGGCAGCCACAAGAAGCAAGGAGAGACAAGGAAATGGATCCCCCTTTGGAGCATCCTGAGAGAATGTGACTTAGCCCTGTAAGATTCAGTTTGGATTTCTGGCTTCTAAAACTGCAAAAGAATCCATCTCTCTTGCCTTCAACCACTAAATTTAAGGTAGCTTTCTAGAGCAGCCATAAGACATCAATATAAACTCTGACCGCCAAGACCTTGGTCTTAGCCATAGCAACTTTCTTTACCTAGATCAGATTCATCTGGGTTCCTTCTGCTTTATCTGTAGGAAATATTTATATCTCGAAAAAGTGCAAATTCTTTCACTCAGGTAAGCTGAGGCCAAATATGAAAGGCTTTAAATGATACACAAATGACTATTTCTTACTCCGTGGACTCTAGGAAGTCAGAAAAGGATTGGAGTAGGGAAGTGAGAGCAATACATTGTTTTTTGTCTTTAATATACTTCAGTGCTATAGTGCCATGCAGATGTGGGACTTTGAGGAGGAGGTGGCATGATAAGAGAAAGGTGCTTAGGCTAGAAACAAGAGTTCCTGCGGTTCAACCCTCTTTCCTCAGCTACGTGGCCTCAAACAAGCGCTTGCCTCTCTGTGGGTCTCAGCCTACCCCTTGATCAGTAGCGTTTAAAGTAGACGGCAGATCTCCTGAGTCCCGAAAAGGTGTCTGGGAGTCGTTCCTGCCCCAGAGTGGCCAGAGCTCCTCTCCTGCTTCCTGCAGAAAGCCTGTTTAGACGTGCAAGTCACATTTTCATTCCTTTAGCTGACTTCAGCCATTCACTATCTGGCAAGCACTGTTCTAAGGTCCTTGCTTGTGTTGCCTGTTTTATAAATGAGAAAACTTAGGCACAAAAATGATTAAATGACCTGTTGAAGGTCGCATATCTAATGAGTGACAGAGCTTGCGTTTGGACTCACAGAACCTGGATGATCCGGACTTGCTTCATGTCCCTGTTATCTGTCTGTCTCTGTGTTCCCACAGCTTTCCATTTAAGCCTCTGTTTTAGCACACTGCTATGCCTGTATCCACCCCACAACCTCCAAATTCGTGTGCTGTAATCCTAACTCCCATGGAGATAGCATTGGGTGATGAGGGCAAATCCCTCAGGGATGGAATTGCTGCCCTTATAAAAGAGGTCCCAGAGAGTTCTTTGATCCCTTCCAAAGCAAGAAGGTACAGTGTAAGGGGAAAAGGAGGGCCTTCCCAGACACAGTGTCTCCCAGCATCTTGACGGCCTTCCCAGTCTGTGAGAAATAAATGTCTATTATGTATAACCAACCATCACGGTATTTTTGTTACAGTACTCAGACTATGACATACACTGTCCACTATAACCCCTGGTTAACCGCAGATTCTTCCAGGGCACACCTGAAATGCCTCCAGCCCATTTTATCTCTGTTCCTCATAGCAAGGCTGGTGCTGGTTATTTTGGCTCTCGGTGACCAACACAAAGTGATGGTCTAAGTGAAGCTTCGCATGGGAAAGGAAGGAAGCCTGGCAGTGCAGGACCTCCCCTGCCCACTCACTAGGCCTGGACTCTGCCTGGCCCAGCCCTGGGGACTGTGGACCTAAACAGGAATCCAAATAGGTTCCTGATTCCTGGAAGCCCAGCCTGACTCAAGCATAAAGACTCCAAAGTTGGTAAGGAAAGCCCTGTGTGCCATTGTCTAGCATCACCCAGACAAACATCATTTTACCCTGGAAAAAGTAATAGTGAGACCACGTGAGTCTGCGTGACACCCAGGCAGCCGGCCTCTGCCTCTCAGACTTGAAGCCGACTGTCCCAGGGGAGGGCAGGCAGATGGCAACACAGGCCAGCTCCCTGTGCTCCCAAAGAGCTCTTCATTCATCCCCTCATTCAGTCAGACACAGACTGACTGAGCAGAGCCTGGGCCAGGCCCTGGAGTGTGCAGACAAGATGAATCAGACACGGTCCTCGCCCTCGGGGATTTCACGTGCCAGTGGGGAGCGTGAGCCACAGACACAATAACTGTCCCGGTACACACAGGACTCTGAGCCACAGGCACATTACCTCCAAGTGCCGGCTGAAAGGACACAGAGAGGCAGATTATAGCTTCCAACAGGCACTGAAGCCGACCTTGGCTTTGCAGGTGCAGAAAGTGCCAGCCAAGTGCAGAGCCCTTGCCCACAGTCACCCAGCAGGCAGCAACAGAGCCAGGACAGGAGACTGGACTTTTCTCTATTGGGAGGTAGCAATCTGAGAGATTTAAGTCTTTGACAGTTGCTCAGATTTGAGTGACAACAGACAAAAGCACTGGATGCTCTAACTCTTTGGGCTCTAGGAACAGACCTCAGAGTACTGGCCCCGCTTAGCCCAGGGTCTACTGGTTCCAGACAGTCATTTGGAACTGCCAACTCCAGTGGGTCAGAATCAGGGCTTGTTCTCTCCCCCAAGGAGCCAACATCACCCAAAACCAAGTTTGTTCACCAGATCACAGTCCCCTTTAGGGGTCACCAAATGGCTGGGCACTGCAGAGCACATATGCTGATGACAAGAGTGCCCTGACTCCAGGCCAGGTGAGAATCTCGAGTCTTGGCAGCATGCAGACACTTGAGGTGACACACTCCTTGGAGGACTGTAGCCTTGGTGAGAACTGTAACCTTGGGTGAGTGCTTAGCACCATTGAATCCCAGTTTCCTCATCTGTAAACAAGGATGTTGGTTATGAGAACTAAGTCGGGTAATGCAGAGGAAGCTCTGAGCACTGTGCCCAGCATGCAGGGACGGCAGCTGCTGGTCATAGAATAAATGGTGGCACCAGAGAACGCAGGGTCATTGGAATGGACACAGGCTGCAGGTGTAGACAGGGCCTGCAAGGCCTTGTTGCCTAAGGAGTTCCCTTAGGGCTCAGTGCCTAATAGGCATAGTGGAACCCAGGCAGAACCGTCCCCAGGAGGGGCAGAGCCTGGGGCTACTCAACAAATTTAGGTACCAGCCTATCAAGCATAAAAACCAAGTAGGTGCTTGATGGTGTCAATCCTAGAATAGACACAGCAGTCCCTGTAACACTCCTTCTCTCCCCCAGAAAGGCACCTAAGGGGCCTGGGCATAAGGAAATGCTCAGACTCTGCCCCCAGCACCTAGCACAGAGCTAACCACCCAGTCGACCTCAGTCAAGTGTGTTGTATGAAAGGACAGTTGGGCAGGGTTTTGACCCCTGTCAAAGGAGCACCTCTCTTTTGTTTTAAATAGTAAACTTCTACATAGATCATCCTTTTACCCAGAAAGATTTTTTAAAAATAACATTGACATCCACTGACCTATTTAGTGCCTTCTTTTATGGAGGGGGAAACTGAGGCACCAAAAGGAAGAGGGACTTCCTCGAGGTGTGGAGCTGGATGGTTCTCCCAGATTTGGGCTTTCTCTTCCACCCTATGAGGTCACCCTCCAGCATGCCAAGGTTTCCAGCCAACAGCAGGGCTGGGAACCTGGTGCTGGCAGCATAAGGGTGAGGACTCTCTGGCCCCTCCCACAGCATGGAACAGAGTTCAACCACACAACTGGGGATGGTGCCCGAGATTTATGTACCAAGACATTTATCATCAGGTTATTTATAATGTTGAAAAATTGGAAATGACCTGGAAACAGGTTAATAAATTATGCCACAACCTTTCAGTAGAATATAAAGTAGTAACCTAAATTCATCTCTTCAGAGACTATTAAGTGGTTATAGTCAAGCAAAATATAAACTTCTAAGGCTGACACCAACTTTTAAAAATACATATATACCAAAAGTGTTAAGAATATTTATTTCTGGGGGGGTTGGAAGGAGTTGTTAAGCGATTTTTGTTGTTATTGTTATTCTACATATTTGTCTGTTTCTCCCAATTGTTGTTTTTTGTTTTTGTTTGTTTGTTTCTTTTTGTTGTTGTTGTTGTTGCTGTTGTTATTGTTTTGAGACAAGGTCTCACTATGTCTCCCAGGCTGGCCTTGAACTCATGATGATTCTCCTGCCTCAGCCTCCCAAGTGCTAGGATTATAGACATGTACCACCACTCCAGGCCTCTCCCAAATTTTTGTAATAAACACAGATTGACTTTAGAAACAAAGGAGGAAAAACAAAATATAAGATTCTCTGACCAAGGCCAGCTTTGCTCACACTTTGGTTCAGTGAACATCCACTCGACACTCAGGTTATGGTCCTTGCATTTCCAGACACAGGAGACGTTTCAGCTTAAAGGAACACAGATGCCACTGTTAATCTAGTTCATGAGTCAGTCACCACATATTAATAGGCTCCCTCTTAATTGCTGAACCAAGTATTAAAGATTCTGAAAGTGTCATAATATGTATTTTGTATTTGGGAAAGCAATTTAAGTGTTCAAACTTTAAACCTCCAGAAAGATACTATTTTCTTCTCCTGTACCTTCTTGATCACCATTTACACTCTAACATGTACTGATGCCAGCCCTTCTTCCTACAGAGGTTTAAAAGGTCCTTTTCTTTTCCAGCTGTACTCATGACGGATGCTAATGGTCTCTGGTGCACTGTGTGACTTTGGGTTTCAGCTTCCCCCTCGTGTTAGGGCCTCCCCAGATTATGATTCTTAGCATCTCTCAGTTCCTTCATAGTAACTAGCTTCTTAAGTCTTTCTGCTACAAATAGCACAATACTAGCTAAGTAGACTAGCTAAGTCATTTTTAAGAAAAGATTTAAGAAAAGAAAAGATTTTTAGCTCAGTCATTTTTTTAAGAAAAGATTTATTTTGGGGAATGGGTCTGGTCCAAGGTTGAGGGGCTGCATCGTAATGACCCTTTTCCTGTCAGAGTTCCAAAGGTCTCAGGGGATCTCACGGCAAAGGACAGGAAGTGCACATGAAACCCAGCCAAATCAACTTTTAAATAGGACCACTCTTAAGACAGCTCCCAACCTGTTACTCCATGAATAGCCTAATGGATGAATCTGTTCATGAGGGCAGAGCCCTAATCATCGCTTAAAGACCCGCCTCTTAACACCTCATCCTGAGGATTAGATTTCAACATGTGTCTCAGAAGGGACAAACGTATACCAACCAAGTACCAGCTGACGGTTTCAAGATGGACAGCTCTGGGCCACTGGTCACGCTGGCTGAACCCTTGCGTGGCACCCTCAAATGTGGGGTTGGTTCACATCTGCATGATTTCTGGGTGTTTTAGAGAAGCAACAGCATCCGTCAGGGCAGTAATGAATTAGATTCAGCATCCTAAATGGGAAAATCATTCTGATCTAAATCTTTATGGGCTTCCAGGACCTTATTAAATGCACAAACCCCCAAGGCTGTGAATCACAGCCCCTGTTTCGGTGCAGCCCTTCAGGAGGAGCCCTGATTACACCATAAATTACACGGTGTCGGAGGCTATCCGCAGGTCCTTCATCTTGTAATGTAGGCACCGAGGATTTTATGGCATATGGGTCCCGGCAGGCCCCCACTGTCCTCATCCCCATGGTTACCTGGGAGCGCCCACAGATCATCATCCTGGGAGCACCGGCTGTTTCTGCCCATGCTTCTCCCCTCCCAGGAAGGCACTGAATTCTCCCAAATGGAGAAGGGAAGCGTTTGCTCTCAGCTCTCCTACCACCCAAAGAGCGCAGGTGCCCTCGGATCCCCCTGCCTCTGCGAAACTAAGAAAATCACTTTAAGACACGCTCCCTGCTCCCCAGAGTTCAGAGGAGCCAGAACCACTGTTAGGACCCCAGTCTCAGAATCAGACGTTGAGGAGTAGCTGTGGCCGTCAGCCAGTGAGGCGGCAGGAATGGGCCAGGGAGCGACAAACTCCTAAGGCAGAAAGGAAAGCACGATTCTCTCAGCTCATAGCCCAGACTCAACATGTCTCCCAGCTCAGCGCAGCTTCCTCTGCTCCCAAGCCTGGAATGCCTCTGCCTCGATGCTCTGGCCACCTCTGTCCAATGCCTATTGAACTGGCTTGGCTTCCCCTAGCCCCAAAGTGACCCCAGGAAATGCCAGCTAGGAAGTGGGATGTGGGGCTGGAAAAGGCAAGTGTTATGGTGCGGGTGGATCTTAAACCTCCTCCAAAGTCTCCTGTGCTGGAGATTTGATACCTGGCATAGTATTGTTGGGAGGAGTGGGAACTTTAGGAAGTGAGGCCTCTGGGAGCTTTTAAGTCACTGAAGGTCCCATGCCCTCAAAGGAAAGCATGGGACCCCAGCCCTATGTTCTCTTACTTTCATTTCCTGGCCTTGGCTCAGTGGCATCACACCACAACAAGCTCCTTCCATGATACGCTACCTCACCACAGGCCCAACAGCATGGAGCCAACTCATCATGGACTAAACCTCCAAAACGATGAGCCAAAATAAACAGTTTATCTATAAGCTGATTATTTCACGTATCTGTTACAGTGACAGATAGCTGACTAACCCAGGAAGGCGGCCAGTAAAGTGTGTGATATCAAATTTCAGGCCCTGCAGGACCCTGGGAGCCAGCATCCAATACCTGCCTCCAATTGTCCCACCCACTTCCTCTTAAAAACAAGAAGTGGTGACTATACATGCCAATCTCAGCCAGCTACTGGTTGGAACTGTTGGGAAAATCCTTTGAATTTTCCAGAATTTGCAACCTGGCAGACAGGCTGAGTTTTTGGTGAAGAGCTGAAGGATAGAGTGAAGGATGGCCTGCCACCCCCGCGTAGACCCTTGGCAGGCAGCTCTGCTCCTGAGAGCTGTTCACCTGCCACATCTTGCGTGAAGTTAGACCATCCCTAGCTTTTTCTTACATGATCCCCTTGAAAATTTGGGGTCCCTGGGTCCCTGGACTGGAAGAGCACTGCCCACGCAGTGAGAGGTTTCAGACAAGTCTCCCATGATGACCTCACTGGGGCTGATGGTGTCATCTGTGCGTGTGCTACACAGTATTCAGCGCTCCCGGTGAGAGGAAGTGCTAGTCACTCACGCTGGTCTCCTGCTTGCTTATACTCCCTTTACTAGCTCCTTCACTTACTTTTTCACCACCCCACATGTGTTTCCTGGGGTCACTTTCCAAATAAACTATTTGGACTCAAACTCTGACCTCAGCAATGTGCAACAGGCACATGACATTCGGTCACTTTCTATAGAAGTCTAGATACCAAGTCTAGATACCAAGACCGAAGAGATAAAAATGTCACTTCTTGCCAAGTTATCTGCTTAACACAGTTTCAAACAAAAATCACAGCAGAACAAAACGTAGCAGCTGAAAACAACACAAATGTGTTTGCCCACAGCTCCGAAGGGTCAGAAGCTGGAGATGTGTTGTAAGGAGCTAAAATCAAGCTGCTGGCAGGGCTGGTTCTTTCTGGAGGTCCTGGGGGAGGATTTGCCGTGCGCCTTTTCTGCACTCCTTGGTGTGTAGCCATCCAGCTCCAGCTGCCGCCTCTCCTGGCCTCCCATCCTCCTCTTATGAAGGTCTGTGACTTCAGGGGACCCACCCAGATCACCCAGGATAATCTGACACTCACAAGGTCCTACATTAACCATGTCTGAAAGTCCCTCTTGCTGTGTCAGTTAGCATCGTTCTACAGCTAGAGTGGCCAAATAAATGGGCTGGAAAGCTAAGACTTCCCTTTTTTTAAGAAATGGGAGTAATAAAGATAGTTGATAAACTCTACAGCGTTAGTAATTGAAGCCACATACTATTTGTGATAAAAATTAACAATAACAGCAGCACAGAGATAAAATCAATTGTATGTAAAAGTTTTTTTAAGATAAATGTAGTGGTATGGCTATCTACCTCGCACACTCAAACATACATGCAGTTCTATGTGCATACCTGCAAGTTGTTCTTTCCTTTTGAGCACTTTCTTTTCCTTTCATTATTACAACCATACTACTAATTCTCTGTTAGTTCATCAAAAAGAATAGTTTGTACTGTCATTGTTTGATTGTTCGTTTTCTTATGCTTAGATTTTGTAATTTAAACAACTACTTTTAAGATAACAATATGTAATATATTAACTAGTGTTAATTCCTTACTGTTATTTGTTTTGAAATTCTGTATTACTCCCCTCTCTGGTGAGCCGCTGTGAGTGTGGCAGGCTTCGGTGGCCCGCAAGAGAGAGACCCTGGCGTCTCGGGACCTGCACCATGCGGCGGGCGACCAGGGGTGCCGGGAGAACAAGGAACCCCTCCTCTCTCTAGGGGGCGGCTGTGAGCCTGCCAGCAGACAGGCTGAGAATCAAACATCTCATGTCGTCCTGTCCCCCATCCCGTTTCCCCCCTACCCCCACTTAGCAAGTGGGAGCCAGTGAACTACACATCTTGTAAAAGATTGGCTATGTTGTTTTGTATGAACTCTCCATATATAAAGATATGGACAACCATTTGGAAGAAAACAAGAGACAATATGACAGATAGTGAAGATCTCTGGGTGTCTAGCTTTGAAATTTATGCTTTCTTATGTCCCGTTTTGTTCTGTTTTGTTGTGTTTAATTTTACCTCCTTTAAAGTAAAAAAAAAAAAAAAAAGAAATTCTGTATTATTTCTACCCTTTCTTCTGTTTTGATTTTTAAAAATAAATTAAATCTTAAAAAAGATAAATGCAGTAGATCAAATAAGTGAGGAAAAGAAGAAGTGATTACTTGCTGTATGTTTTGGTTGGTTAACTACATGAAAACAAATAGTCTTACAATTTAAAACAAAATGTAGGCATATTAAAAAGTACAATATTTAAGTATTTAACAATAAAATACTTGAAGAAAGTATAAGTAAAAAATATTTACTAGCTTTTTGCATTAGGAAGGATTTCGCAGTATAAAATAAATAAATTTTGTAACAGAAGATTAATGAGTTTGACCCCACAAAACTCAACCTCCGTTGGGGTTCTGCAAGCAAAGGGAAAATAAAGGGTCGCACACACTAAGGGTCAGCAAAATGGCTGCCGCCCGGCCAGCCTAAACAAAGAGCTTTTATTGAGATAAAGAACAAAGAAAGTCAAATTGCAAATGCTCAGATTATATAACTTGTTTGCTTCTTGACTTTAAAGGACCTCATGTTTTTATCTGGGAGTGGAGGCAATGTTTCAAGCCCTGCACTTTTCCCAGAACATTGTCGACCGGATGTGTCCAGGACAAAATGGAGTCAGTGTGGCCTCTCTACAAACCTCTGCATCAAATATATCATAATATAGGCAAAAAAATGGTTCATTGTCCTAGGTTATGAAAGACAGAAGAATGATTATAACAGTGAAGTTCTACCATAGCCTATCAAGACTAGAATTTAAAAACACCCCACACCATATGTCCTCAAGGCTGTGGAGAAACCGGAACTTCACACACTGCTGGTAGGAATATAAAGTGTAATCTCTTTGAAAAAGAGTACGGGTGGTTTCTAAAAAAGTTAAACACACACTTGCTATCTAATCTAGCCATTCCATTCTTAGAGATTTATCCAAGAAAAGTAAAAGCATATGTCCACAGAAAGTTTTGTACAAAAGCATTCATTGGAGCGTTATTCATGATAGCTAAATCCTAGAAACATCCCAAATGTCGATCAAAGGAGAACGGATAAACAAAATGCTATATTCAATGTAATATCACTAAGCAGCAAAAAAAGCAGCAGTGTGTCAGCAGTAACGACATGGGTAACTCTCGAACATTCTGTCAAGTAAAAGAAGCCAGATACAGAAAATTCCATTGACATGAAATGCTGTAATAGACAAGACTCATCTGTAGAGACAAGAACCAGAACAATCGCTGCCTCTGGCAGAGAAGGAAGGATAAGGATTGACAGGGTGGGAATGCAGAAACTTTACGTGTAGGGAAATAGACAGATTGTGTGTCCTGATAGAAATGTGGGTTACACGGGTGTATGCACTTGTTGTAGTTCATCGAACTTACTCTAAAGTTCTCTGCATTTCAATAGAAAACTGAAAAAAAAAAGATAAATAGGAAACTAGAAATCATATTCATGGAAAATGTGACACAGTCTGACAACTTTAATATGTAAAGGTTATTTAAAACTCAATAAAAATTAACAACCAAAAGGAAAAAGTGAGCACAAATAGTCTTATGTCCCCAAAAGAGATGAATGCGCACACACACACACATCCCCACAGGCGTAGAACACAATGATAAAATGGTACAGATATATACTGCACAAATACATATACATACATGTATTTAAGCATACCTATATATAAAAAGTCATAAAAGAAATCTCTATAAAATTAGCAACAAAAATTACATATTAAAACAACACTAAATAGAGAGGTTGTACTGAAGAATGTAACTCAGCAGAACCCTTGCATACCATGCTCAAGGCCCTGGGTTCAATCTCTAGCACCGCTAATTAATTCATTAGTTGATTTTTAAAATAAACATAGTGTCAAATTAGTTAACAGAGATTAACAATGAAACTAAATGGATATCTGAATACAGAAGGAGGTGGTGTTAAGTACTAGACAAAATTCTCCCTCATCCCAACCTCTTTCCTGTCTGCTGTACTGACCTCAAAAGAAGGCCTCCCCTAGAGGGCAAGGTGACACTCTGGTAGGCATCCTGAGAGGCAGCCGTTGGTCACCAAGGCTCCATAGGAAAGCTCAGAGACGGAGAACTCTGAACCCACTTGCTCTCTGTGGCCCAGGAATTTCCATGTTGACCCACAACACCCTCCCCGCTCCTGCCCACTGCTCCCCTCTCTCAGCCACCCACACTGTCTCAAGTCCCCCTCACTGCCTGTGCTTTGTCCTCACTCCACATGGCCAGCGTCTTTCCAAGAGCTCCCCTCCCCGAGTGCTCGTGGAAGAGGTTGACTTTGATCATCTGGTATCAGTCAATAATTTCCCAGGAGGTCACAGGGCCTGAGGAGAGAGAAGTTTCCCAGATAAGACGGTATCTTATTTCCCTTGTGGAAGGATGTGTTATCAATCAAGGGGCAGGGAAGAGGAAGAGGCAGAGCTGAGAAGCAAAGGCACAGTTAACAAACCAATATAAGCTCGACTTCTCAACACTATGGATAATAAAAAATAAGTGGAACTAAGATCCCATTTTTTACCTGTAAAATTAGCCCCAAAATCGATTTTTATTTAGAATACCCAATGCTGATAAGGGTATAATAAAAATTGGGGGCATTACAGATCGTAGCATCCCTCAAGCCAGCTATTTGACAGTATGTAGCGGGTCATAAAAATGTTCACACTGCTGACCCAGCAATGCATCTTCTGGAATGGTACATTAAAGGAAGTCTAAAAGATTTTATTTGTTTATTTTTTTTCTCTTTTAAAAAAAGTCTAAAAGGAGAAAGAATAAAAAGTCTTGTGCAAAAATACTCACAGTTGTTCAGAAACCATATAAATAACCAAAAAGTAAATGAAGGCATATGCAGAAAACCAAATATTCTGTAGCATTGAAGACATAGACCTCACTGGAAGAGGAGAAACCAATTCACTGAAAAAAAATTATCAGATAGCCTCATGATTAACTAAATGCAATTAAACTAGTAAGGATATGCCATTTTCCTTCAAATGGACAAAAATTAATGTTTTTTGTAGTACCCCGTTGGCAAAATGAGGTCATGCTCATTTACCAACTGTGGGACTGTAAATATTGTGACATCACGAGCATGTGAATAAAGTACCTTGAGCACATGATAAAATATAGGAACACATATAGGAATAGCTGTGTATCTACTCTTGAAATTTTACAATATTAACATTTATATAATAACTTCTTCAAAGGGCAATTTGACATTATCTATCACACTTTTAAATATACAATATACAGATTCTCAACTTAATGATAGGACGTATGGATCAATGTACTCATTGTGAATTGAAAATATCCTAAGTGGAAAATGCATTCAATATACTTTCCCTACCAGACATCATAGTTTAGCACTGTGCACCCAGAAGCGTCTACTGTTTTGTTCCCTGATCTCATGCCGGGAGCTGCACCTCACAGTCACTGCCCAGCATCCCAAGAGTACTATACCAAGTATCACTAGCAAAAATCAGCTTTGAAATATGGCCTCCACCGACTGAATATCATTTTACACCACTAGAGAACTGAAAAATTATTACATGAAACCAGCATCAGTTGGGAAATCCTCTATATATAGACTTTAATGCCACTCATTTCCATTCCTAAGAATTTAATATACAAAAATAATTCCATCTGTGCACAAAAATGAACACATTAAAAGGTGCACTAGAATAATATTCTTTTTCAGTGTTGGAGGTTGAACCCGGGACCTTGCACACCTTAGGCAAGCCCTCTTCCACTGAGCCACATCCATGGCCCTGAAGTATTATTTTTAATGACAAACGATAAGAAGCAGTAGAAAGACCGTGCCTAGAGAAACGTTTAAAAAGCCCTGCTCCGTGCTCACACAGAACACCATCCTGCTCTGGAAATGGAATGAGCTATCTCTACGGATGCTAATGAGGAAGTAACTCCAAGACACAGCACTGAGCGGAAGACGCAAACTGCAGAACAGTACACACAGTAGGAGCCCAACTGTCTATTTTTAAACGTATGCCTGTACATACTTGTCTATGCATTAAACAATATTTGGAAGAATTCCTAAGAAAATGATTAAAAAGCAGTTACCTCTAGGAAGGCAGGCTGGAGAAAGACAGGGCAGACTTTCCATTTTCATCTTTTAGTCCTTTCTGAACATACGTGTAATACATGTATTACTTGTTACATTATTGTTACATTATTACATACATGTATTACTTATATGATTTAAACACTAGTTTTCAGAGGTAAGTATGAATACCACATTGCAAAATGGAAAATGAATATGATATTGAGGGACCGTAACAACAAATGAGATGAACCGTGTGCTATGACGTGTAGTTGTGTACAACAAGACCTTCTGGAACCAAAGGTAACTCTGTCACCTCTGCCCTTAACCCTAGCGCTGCCTGTTCCTTTTTCCCCCCCTTTCCCAAATTTCCAACCCCTCCCTTCACCATTCACACACCTGAACACAGCTATCACCCCATTAAAACAAAACAAAAACTTGACGATCCCTGTGACTTCCGTGCTCTCCTGTCCCTCTTGTGGCCTCTCCAAGGTGGCGTCCATCAAACTGTTTCCCAACTTTTTCCAAGCTTTCCAAGGTACTGCTCAGCCATGGATAATCTTCCACTGCTGTGTCACTGAAGCTGCACTGCACCTTCATTTCCTCCTTAAAATGTCTCCTCCTCCTGCTTTGATGGACCTGGGCCCACCCTGATACTCATGACTCTTGGAAGACTCTGTCCAGTCCCCTGCCCAGGCCCCTAGCTGACTTTGGGCTGGCTGACCCTTGGCCCTTTTATCTCTCCCTACACACCCCTGGCAGATCTCACCTTCTCCTCCAGCTGCTACATTATCACTTGCGCAGTGAAGACACTTGGACTGGAAACATGGGCACTAGACATTTTCCTGACCTGGGACGCATCCCCAAGGATAACATCCCCCTTCTACTCTAGGCAATTGCTCCTGCCCCATTCCACATGGTCACAGTGAAACTACCAATCACAATGGCTGCCCTCCTCTGGCCTCAGGGCTGAGATAATTGTATCCATACCTGAGCCAGGCCAGTCAGCGCCACGCCCAGATTTTGCTGCTGGCGAAATTAGCCTGTTGCCGTCTCTCTGGGAGTGAGAGCCTACAGGCAGAATGAAGCCAGAAACCAGCAGGACTAGGATGTGGCGAGACAGACTTTGTCTGATGTCATTGAGTATCCTTGAACTTCTAGATCCAGCCGTGCCTTTTGTCAGACCCTCGAGACCTTGGACTTTCGGCTAACGTAAGCCCATAAATTGTCTTTTTTGTTCAAGCCAGTTAATGTTGGGATTATGTTTCTCACCACTAGAATACTGCCTAATAGGCTCCCCAACCTGTATCTGACGCATCAAATCCACTAAACACAACGGTCTACCAGATGCCTCCACTTCTGAATCTCAGCCTGCAGACATATTCAAAGTGATGCTGCACTGTTCCATCCTCCAGCAACCCAGCTCCTCTACCTACCTTTTCCCAGTCTCTCCGGGCACTAGACACACAGAGCCAAGGAGAAGACTGAAATAATAGCTTTCTCTACCTTGTTTGAGATTTTCCAATTCATTTTTAAAACATCAAATACTCAGTTGTATGAGCCTTGGGAAACTCTTAAAATGGCATCTCTAGAAAAATTGAGAATCATTTGACAGAAGCAGTGCACAATGCTTCAGGCGATTGTATTGCAAAGAGGTAGACTTCCTCCTGCCTCACCAGCCTAGAAATCATTGCTCATGAGTCCACACAGATTGGATTTCCCTTTCCCCAAGTAGAACACTTTTAGTTAATGGCAGTCCCAGCACTGTCCTAAGAAGCAACTTGTCAATCACTGCCTACTGCCCATCTCATCACTCCACTCCCTAAGAACTTTCTGTGGCTCCCTGTAACCACGACTCCAGCTGCCTTCGATCCCCTGGCCAGGTTCCTACACCCAGAGCCGCTGTCTGTACTGCTGGTGCCTCCTAGAGCACACTGCCTCTGGTTTGCTTCCATGTGGGATTCACATAGGTTTATCTCCCCGGTGAGGTGTCGAGTGTACTGAAGTCTCACCTTAAATCCGGGTTGATGTCCTCCTCCTCCCTAGCTCCCTCCCTCCCTGAGCTCCCTAGCAATGAACAGGTGCCTCTCTACTGCACAGCCTTTCATAGTGACAGTCACACCCCTTCCACCTCTGTCTCTCTTCCTTTTTTGTGCAGGAGTCAGGTGGATCCTTATCTGTCTCCATCACAAAACCAGCTGCAAGAAGGTCCCCTGGCATCTTTGCCTGATGCCATTGACTCCTGTCTCCTTAACGCCCAGGTGCCTCTGGGAGTGTGAATCAATTCAGCTTAGCCAGAAAGGAGCAGCTGCTGCTTTATCCAAAGTGAGCAAGGTTAGAGGGCAGAGCGGCCCCTCTCTAGGGGCACTGGCAATCACGGATGACGCAAGGCTGGTCATCCCTTCGACTACTGAGCTTACAGCCCTTTTCTGGGCTCAGGATAGCAGGTTTGCATGACGAGGGGGCCTTGCCATTAGACACACTTCGGGAAAAAGGATCAGAGAAGACACAAAGGAACAGCCTGAGAAGAGAGGTCAAAAAAGCCAGATGTCAAGAAACCACGACAGTCTCAAGAAAGAGGGAGTGGTACACAGAGCTGGAGAAGGAGCCAGAAGGTAGGGGCACCCCAAGTGCTGAGGAAGGCACAATTTGGGTAGCGGGCTAGGTGGGGTATGGGTAAGCCCTGAGCCCACTGGATTGCTTGTGGAATCAACAGGAAGGGAAACTCTTATTATTATCATCAATATGTGGAATGGCTCCCAAAGGGCCCATGGATTAAAGACTTTGTCCCCAGATTGACACTATTAGGAGATGGTAGAATCTTTAAGGCGGGGCCCTTGTGGGAGGTCTTAGGCCAGTGATGGCAAATCTATGGCATACACGCCCGAGCAGGCTGTTTGTACCACCGGAAGCTCTATAAAGTTTACCATCACTCTTAGGTCACTGGGACATGACCTCAAGGGGGATATTGGAACCCTAGACCAGCTCTGTCTCTCTCATTCTTTCACTCCCTGGTGATGAGATAAAGAGCTTTTTATTCACCTTGTCTCCCTACCATGGTGTTCTGCCTTGACACAGGCACAAAGCAACGAGGCCACCCCATGCTGGACTGAACCTCCAAAACTATGAGCCAAAACACACCTTTTGTCTTTGTAAACTGACGCTTTTGTCACTTTTCTCATCATTGAGATGCATCACCCGACACCCACAACTTCAAAGAAGAGAGATTTGTTTTGGCTTAGTTTACAGAGGTTTCAGTCCACACTCTCGGCTGGCTTCAAGGTAGAGCAGCTCGCAGAGGGACGTGGCAGAAGAGTGCAGAGCAGGAAGGGAGGAGCACTGAAGAGATAAACTCTTCCAGGCCAAACCTTTCCAACAGTAAACAAACAAAGATCTAATTTCTCCATGACCTACCTCTTCCCACCTCCTCACAACAAGTCACCTATAAACCCAGCAGTGGACTAATCGTGGCTGATTATCACACCCCCATGGTCCAGTCACCTCCCCAAAGCCCCACGTATGAGTGCATGAGGCTTTGGGAGGACATCTAGATCTAAACCGTAACAGCTGATTAACACAGGTGTTTGTTACCGTAATGGGAAGCTGACTAAAATACCTCTCAACAGCAGCTCATTCGAACAAACTCCCCCACTCCTACCCCAGGGCTTAGTACAGGTGTAGCTTTCTGCCTCTCTCAGGCTATTTCCTTCCATCTGCAAGGCTCTGTCTCTGGAAGAGAGGGGTTTCATTCGGCTGCATGTCACAGCAGGTATGTGTGGCCCATTCTACCCTCAAGGCTGTCCAGGCAAGATGAAAGGAAAGGGAGGAGGAAGGGAGTTGGTGACTGCAGACTACTGTGTGGGGCATCTAGGTAAGGGTCCTCTCCCACATCAGCTCTAGCAGCCCTCAGGCTTGGAGGATAGGGCAAAGCAGCCATCAGAGGTGAGACACTGTTTTCCCTCTTAAAAGTATATGCACAAAACCCCACAGCCATTAGGATGACTATTATCAAAAGTGCAGAAATTGACAACCCTCATGTGTTGTTGAGGATTTGGAGAAACTGGAACTCTGTATTATTGTAGAGAGAGCAAAACATTGTGCAGCTGCTGCAGAAAACAGAATATTGGTTCCTCAAAAAATTAAACATAGGATTACCAGATGATACAGTGATTCCACTACAAGGTAGACCCAAGAGAGTTGAAAGCAGAATCTCAAAGAGATACTTGCACACCCATATTAATAGCAGCACTATTCACAATTGCAAAAAGATAAAAACAACCCAGGGCTCACTGATAGCTGAGCAGTTAAGCACAACATGGTATATATGCACAATGGACTATTTTCCAGACTTATTAACAAAGGAAGTCCTGCACATGCTATAGCATGAATGATTTGTTTGGTATCAGGAATTGAACTCAAGACCTCACATATGCCAGGCAGACACTGTGCCACTGACCTATATCCCCAGCCCAATGAATGAACCTTAAGAACATTATGCTAAATAAAATAAGTCAGTCACCAAAAAAAAGACAAATACTGTAATTCTATTTATATTGAAAGAGTAGTCAAATTTAAAGAGAGAAAATAGAATGGTGGTTGCCAGGGCTTGGGGAAAGGCAGAAATGAAGGTTTATTTTTGAATGGAATAGAGCTCTAGGCCAGACAGCCTACACCAGGCTCTGCAGAACAGAACTAGGCCAAGTCCAACTGTGTCATTTCCCTGCCTCCTGTGGTTCCCCCACACCTCCTGGTCTGTTCTCAACCCTCCATCACAATCCTACCCCCCACACTCAGCTCGCAGTCCCCTCTCAGCTTTTTCAGGTTCTGTTCCCTCTCCCCGATTCTGGAGCCTCTCCCAGATTCTGGAGCCTCTCCCATGGCAGAGCACACTATCTGTCTCCCTTTTAAGCCCTAAGCTTCCTACCTTCTGCTTTGTTCCTTGGTGAAAGTTATGATCAGGGCTGGGGATACAGCTCAGCAGTACAGCACCCGCCTGCCAGCCATGGTGCACAGGAGACACTGGTAATGCTTAGTAGCTTCTAGTCAACCAGCGAGTGCAAGCTCCCTTGAAGGAGGGGCTCCGGGTCCCTGATTTTTTGTTCCGTTCTCTGCAGACAGTTCCTAGCACCCCATGGTTTGGGCCATGGATGGGCACCTGACCCTGCCCAGATCAATTTGAGTCCTTTTTTGAGCTGAGGAAAGTAGAACTGCTTGTCTCAGCACTGGGGCATTGGAGAGTGGTCTGCACTGTCCTCAGGGTGGAGGAAGCTATTAGAGAACAGGGCTCAGGAAGGAGGAGGAGAGAGTCTTGGACACACTTCTCAGCAGGAACATGATCTTGTGACATGAGAAAGGCCTTCCCTCGACTCAGGGACACGGGAAGCCTCATGGCTGTCCAATACCTCCACTGCCCCTTGGCCTAGGCTTGAGTTGGGTTTCTGTGACAAAACAAAAGCATTTTAACCACAAGAGACTGAGCGAACCAAGGGCCTTCTGAGTTTTATCTTGTCCCTCAGAAAACCTGAGTCAAGCTTTAGGTTTTAGGAAGACTTCTTATAGGAAGTCCAAATACACCCTCTCCTCTTCCTGTACCAAAGAGGCCTCCATCATTGCCTCTGCTCCTTTTTCTCTGGTTCCAATCTCACAAGCTTTCCTCTCTCAATCTTTCTTTCTGTTTATTTTCATATATATAATTTGCAAATATTATCTCCCATTTTGTGCCAGCTTTTCTTTCCAGAGAACTCCCAGAAATTACAAATGACCTCTTCTGAACATCCTTCCTGGTCCTAGAAGCACAAGTTCTATAGAGTTTCTTCCCCAAAGGAGTGCTATGCTCAGTACTACCTGCTTCTTCCCTGCCCTGGACTGTGGTCTGGACTTCACACACCAGCCAGCCAGCCAAGAGGGCTGGATGGGGTGCCAGCCAGGCATGGCGTGCACATCTGGCCTTGGGTAAGGGGTGGCAATGGGGAGAGGCTTCTCTCACGTGACACCTCATTCAAACCAGGAGCTGTTCCAAGGCCCATTTGAAGATCCCATCTGGGTGTCGTCTGTCCAGTCCCTCATCCTTAATGAGCTAAGACGAGATAAAGCAGATAAAATAAAGAGCCCTGGCTGCCTCAAGACCTCCGGCTGCCGCTGCCGTCCAGCTCAGCTCTGCCTATTGGAATGGCCAGGTGCAAGCACCAAATCCTCCATGATGTCTTTTTCACCACCTGTAAAATGAGGGTCTGGGCAGTTTCCAAGGACCCTTCCTGCTCCAATATTGGAGGACTCCCCTGTTAGATGGAAAGAGGAAAGGATCAGGGAATTCCCAGTGGTGGGAAGACAGTGTGTAGCACACATCCCAGAAAGTACAGCCAAGTGACACCCTGGGGCTCCAAGGACCAATGCCAACCACCCTGCCCAAGTCCCTCATTTCCAACAGAGGGGTGATCTGGGGCAATCCCCAGAGATAAAGTTCTCGTGGACAGAGACTCTAGCTCTCTCCCAGAATGGAGATCCCTGCAGCCTCTTCACTTCCAATATCTTTTCTCCTTCTGCTTCATCTGAGCTACTTTTGATGATAGAGAGTAGTATAAGGAGGACCCAGTGGACAAGCCCAAAGAGCAGGCGCATTTCAGGGGGGATTTTGCCAGCTGGGGAGGTGGAGGGGAATCCACACCTGGGAGTCAGGAGATGCTGGTTCTGGGTCCAGCTCTGCCACGGTCCACTTTGTAGCCTTTAGCAGGCCCATGGCTATCCTCCGCTCAAGGAGGAGGGGGACCGTTTTACTGCTGAGGACTCCTCATCTGATATTCTGCCTTCAGAGAGCCACTATTACCTGGATCCGATGATGCTGTGGACTCTCAGAGAGTTTTTTCCAGGTTCGTGTTGTCCTGAATAAAGGATTGCTCAAGACACATGCAAAAGGTAGCAAGGTTTTATATTTAGTAAAGGTAGGTAAAGAAGTATGCTCTGCAGAGTGAGAGCAGGCCTCTGAGAGACAGCCCCGGAGCGGAAAAGTGAGTAAGAGTATCTTTTACCCCCCCCCCATTCTGACATCAGATTGGTCCACCCTAGCAAAACAGGCTTGATTTCTTGCCAGAAGAACTGTAGCTGGGGTTCTCTGATTGCTCCCAGGTGCAGGGCTTGGACACATCACATGTGTCTTGGATCTCAGTGACTGACAGTCACTTTGCCACGCCCTAATCTCCTGTCGCACCAGGAATGGCACAGTTTTATAATCTCATTCACTGGGGAACTTGATAACCAGCCTGGGAAAAAGACAGAACAAGTCAGTCTGTTTCACTCAGATTACAATCCTCAGTCACCCCTGGCATCCAAGGAGGCTCCTGACAAGTCCACTCCCTCATACCACCATTGCTATCCTCAGGACAGGCCATCTCTTCTATGTGGCCCAGAAATGCAGAACAAAAGGAGTTTGGGCAGAAAAAAGCCCCACGCATTTTCCCCCCCAGGGAAGACATGGCCCATCCTGGCAGGCACATGCGTTGTAGACCTCAGATCTGAGGCTGGCTTAGTAGAGGGAAGTGAAGGGCCCTGGGAAAGGGGATTCAGCCTCCAGCCTCTTGGCTTCTCTGCACTCAGCTCTGGATGCCGGTAAATTCCCCAAGTAAACATTCGCACATGAAATGCAGGCACTGTGTAGCCCAGGACAGGGAAAAGTGATAGCTGGGTGACATCAATTGTACCTTCTATCTGGCAGATAGATGAGGAGTGGGTCCCACTCCCTAGTCCAGTGGTGGGACACCTATGGCACATGTGTTATCTGCTTTTCTTTAAGATGTGGCAAAACAAAAACTTCAATATTCAGGTTTAATTGCAATGTTTGGCACTTCGCAATAAATAAGTGGGGTTTTGGGTTGCAGTTTGGGTGCTCATTTCTAAAAGTTCCCCATCACTGGGTCAAGGATTTAGCTCAGTGGCTCAAGTGCTTGCTCATCAGGCAAGGTCGTGAGTTCAATCCTCGATCTCCATACCAAAAAACAAGCTCCCCATCACTGCTCTAAACCATGCCCTAAAGCCAGCACAGTGTCCCTTGGGTTTACTCTGTCAATGCATGAGATCGTGGGAGCATTAGTTATTGCATTTACACCACCTGACCATTCACCACTGAAGCAACTGACAAGAGACTGAGGAGAGTCCATCTGGCCTTAACTGCGGGGGGAGGGGGGGGATCTCCCTAGCAGTTTGAGGATCCCCAGAAAGCATGGCCCTTCCTCTGGGGAGTCTTCTGTCTTGGCTCTGCCTGTCTGTAGCCAGCTCACTTCCCCTCACCCCCAGCACTTCATCGCCACCCTCCCCTGAACTCTCCTTACCACCTGGCCCCAAGG
Source organism: Dolichotis patagonum (assembly GCA_004027295.1). Classification (NCBI taxonomy): domain Eukaryota; kingdom Metazoa; phylum Chordata; class Mammalia; order Rodentia; family Caviidae; genus Dolichotis; species Dolichotis patagonum. The sequence goes on from PVJX010001631.1 coordinate 89,213, forward strand.
ACCTCCATGTGTCAAAGACCCATTAACAGGGAAGAACTGAGGTTGGCAGCAGGGAAGCACTTTGCAAATAAGAAAACCACTTGCAACCGAATGCCAGCATCACTCCCGCTGCAGCTCCTCAGCCGGACTCACCCGTAAGCCCTGGCTGCTCTGTTTTCTGAGAAGGCTCCAGCCACTCTATGTTTATTTATTCATTCAACAATTATTGATTGTGCGCCAGCTGTGAGCCCCTTCTGAGGGCTAGCAGACCATGGAGCACACAGCCGAGTCCAACACCACGAGGTTTGCTTTCTAGAAGCAACACAGACAACAAACAAACAAGCATATCATAACATGCCAGTGCTAAGAAAAATCATTTAAACCGGGAAAACAAGTCTCTCTCAAGTACAACATTGTCTAACAAGCTGCCTAATTGTCATCTGACTTTTTAGGCTGGGCTATCAAATGTGGTAGCTGCTAGCCACTTTAATTTATTAATATTATATTAATTAAATATATTTAACATAGCATTCTATTTACATCTTATGTAATTTGTATACATTATACTATACTGCATATTAATATTAAATTATATATCATATTAATGTGCTAATAAATATAATCTATTAATTTCCACAATTTTAAATTAAATTGTCTCACCAATTACATGTTAGGAGCCAAGCTGCAAGGCTGGGGGTTGGCTCAGTGATACAGTGCTTGCTTAGCATGCATGGGGCCCTGGATTTGATCCCCAGAACCACAAAAAGGAAGGGAGGAAGGGAGGATGGAGGGAGATAGGGAGGAAAAAAGGAAATGAAAGTGCCATGGGGGGGGTCGCACTGGATGGTACAGTCAGCGCTGGGGCACAGTTACAAAGTAGAAACGCATTCATGAGATGGTCAGTTTGTAGATATTCTTAGAGGACTCTGGCCAAGTTCCTGTTCTGCTGTCTCTGGTGAATTCAGTTGACCCTGACAATGCCAGAGCAATTGCCTAAACCTTAAGGCACTTTGGGCTGATCTATAGTCACTCAGTAAAAGCTGTCTCTCCAGAACATTCCTGTATTATGGTAATGTCCTTAATCACTCTCCTTCAGTCAAGGCTCTCTCCTGAAAAATTCCTGTATCATGGAAATACACTTAAGCATACTCATTCTGTAAGAGCTTCCTCTCCTGGTTCCTGGAATGTTTCTCTTGTTTCAAGACTAGCCTGTCTGTCAATAGGTGATCCAATATATGCAACCAATCATGTAGCGTTTGGTCACTTGCTTTGTACCTCCCACTTCTAATTCTGTATAGACTAAACTCCTTCCTGACTCAGGGTGGTTGCTTGGGAGGAATCACCCTGCAACAGTCCACTGGCGTGAACTCCCAACAGTCCACTGGGGTAAAGATTAAATGCTGCCTTCTTATCTCCTGGGTGCGAAGAATCTTCCTTTTGGTTTGGTTTGGTTTGGTTTGGTTTGGTTTGGTTTGGTTTGGCTTGGGAAATTTCCCCAACAATAGAATGTCTTTCTTCTTAGGAAAAGTCCTTAGCACAGTGCTGTTCCAGGAGAGTAACTTTGTTGACTTATTATTTACTATTGATTAGGGCTCAGTCTCCAAGAAGTGAACTGTGAAAGAAGATTGCTAAGCCGCAAGTGATTTTTGTCCAGTGGAGGTGCAAATGATTTCTGTCTGGAAGAAAAGATAACCCCAAAGGTTGCGGGTTTATTGTCCTATAGGATATTAAACAATTTAGTGTGCAACCCGACGGTCTTCTCCAGCAGTCTTTTCTCATTGATTAGGTGCATCAGCTTCTCTTGCCCATTTTGAGCCAGTCTGTCATCTCACCGATTCCCTCACTAATGAACTGAATAAATCGCTGACACCTCCAGCTAGATGCTTGTATGAGAATCATGTTTCTGACTCTCTGGAAATTATACTCTGACATTAGGTGCTGATCAGTGCTATGAAGAAAATTCAAGCAGAGCGAGGAGACACCACAATGTTAGCTCAGGGGGACTTTCTGTGGTGGTAACTGAGCAAAGACCGCAGGACAAAGAGGAGCAGGGACTTTGGGTGTCTATAGGGTGGTTGTTACAGCAGCCACAGAACAGGTGGCAAGGGCAGGTGTGGAGGGCAGATTACACCTGGTGTTTGAACCAAACCAGGAGCTTCTGAGGACATGGCACTGTGATCCTGTTGGGG
>PVJX010001631.1:91480-124106 GCA_004027295.1 Dolichotis patagonum
AGTTTTCATACCGGGTGGGCTCCGAAGGCTGCTGTTCCCTCAACAATACGCCTGGGGGGCGGGGGGGGGGGGCCAGACCTAGCGGTGACGGCTCCTGCCTGCTTTCTGCTCTTGCTGTGCTATCCAGAGCTACCCACCCCACCCCTGTTTCTCACCTAAAGGTTCTCAAAAGAGCTTCTCTAAACAAAGGAGTCATTTTCTGCTGCAGAGTTCTGGGAAACTCCCAAAAGGTCTCAAAGCAGCCAGCTTTCAAATGAGCAGTGCTTTTTATTCCAGATAGAAACAAGGTAGCAAGACCAGGGCTTCAGAGGCCCCTTGGGTTTGCTAGCACAAGTCCAAGGGTTGAGACTGTTAAGGAAACGAAGAAGGAGCGGGCTGAGAGACTGGGGGGAAATGGCAAGAGGCTTTAAGTTCTCCACAAAGCAAAAAAGCAGGATCAGAGGGCAGCTGTGCCCAGACTGAGCTGTGACCCCTCAGCTTCTGGGGACAGGAAGCCCCGAGGTACATGTGAGCTCTGACAGGGTCATGCCTGTGCCAGGTCCCCAGTTCAGCTACTTGGTGACTTGCATGGCTGTGGGCAAACACGGCCCCTCCGTGGTGCAGATACAGCCTGTATAAATCAGGTAGAGTAGTAAGCGCTGATTGAAAGGGTTGTTGGGGGTGTTCAGTAAGAGACATGCGTGAAGACCCCAGAATAGCGCCTGGCAGGAGACGGGTACGCGGTAAACACTTGCTGCTAACTGCTGTTATAGAAGGTGTCTCTGGGCTAGCATAGGACAGATTCTGCAGGTTCTCACTCATGTTGGAAGCTAAAATAGTTCAGTTTATTACAGAAGTAAAGAGTAGATAGTAGTCCCTAGGGGCTGGAGAAGGGAGAGAGTAGGGAGTAGAGAGAGATTGGGGAACAGGGCCAGGATACAAGAGGAGTAAATTCTTGTGTTCTAGAGCTCAACACAGTGACAATAGTTCCCAACAATGATATATTTTATAACAAGCTTGAAAGGAGGAGTTTGAAGATTCTTAACACAAAGATATGATAAATGCTCAAGGAGATGGAAACGCTAATCACCTTGATTTGATCATTACCTTCTGTGTACACATGTCAGATTATCACACTGTACCCCGTGGATATGTATAGTTATCACTGGTCAATTAAACATTTAAATTTTTATGGAAAAGATGATAGAATTGAAGTTACTATAAATCCATGGCTCCTTGGGTGGCCGCGGGACTTGGGTAGTTAGTTACAAATGTGCATTGCATTGATGTTCACTGCCAGAGGCAGGAAGTACTTGAGGGCCAAGTTTCAGAATTACGACCTCTACCAAGGTGGCGTCTAGGGCCATCTTCCAGGCTCTGCCACTTGTCCCCACATCCCAAACAGAGCCAGAATGAACTCCAAGCTACTAAGGAACCCCATATGCCTCCCAGCATTATGGAACCCCAAAAGCTTTACACACATCCGCCCTAACCCCAGTACCCCTGAAAGGACTCAGCACCTTGATCCAGGGCCGGGGTGAGGAGACCCAGGCCTTCTGCTTCAGTCAAATCCATCTCCTTTCCATTGGTGTCCACAACGGACATTTGCTGAAAAGGTCACTTAATAAATGGATTTCACAGTTTAAAAAATAAAAAATGAAGGAAGGACCAGGAAAAAAAAGGAAGAAGAAGAAATCACCTAGTCTTGATCATGTTCAAGAGGCCCCTAATATTCTAACTGGCATAGAAACCCTCCAGATATCTCTTGCTGTTCGGGGGAACCAAAGAGGTGGTTTCTCACAAAGTCATTGCCAAAGATGCTTCTCTGGCCTCACATGGATCCAGTAATAAGCAGATATACCAGACATTCAAGGGAGACTTCCAGGGAGGGCTGGTGCTAGAGGGACAAGGGAAAGGGAGCCTTGATCCTGCCACCTCCCAGGTGCCTCTCACTCTGCAAGACTGCTACGACCTACATCCACACACTTGGATGCCCTTTCCAGAAGGACACAGAGCAACGATCTCACCCAGGCTGGTCACAGGACAAAGGGCCAGCAGGGAACAGTCGTCCTGCCCCGTCCACCTCACTCCTGCCCAGGTCCTCTTTCACTGACCACATGCCGCTCCCTTCCGCGCAGGACAGGGAACAGTTCCTACCCTGGGACACCTCACAGGAATGTCATCACTCCTCTGAGTCAAGAACCTCCCCCACCTCCACCCCTGACTGTAGAAATGACCTTCTCCCCATCTTTATGTCTAGGAGCTGATAGTGTCATTACTTTAAAATCTTTTTTTTTTTTGCACTCTTCTATGTTTCTTGGCTCTATTTATTTATCAGGTATTAAAAATATAAAGTTATTAATTTTATGGAGATTTATATTTTTTATGGTTACCTGTCCTTCAGGGTCCAAAAAAGAGCTTCCTAAGTCCCTTCCAGCAAAGACATACACCCTCACCATCATCCACATCAGCACTGTCACATTACTTCTTTCAACAAGAATACAATCACCAACACCCATCAACAACACCTAACAACAACAAAAACACACTCACCACTAGTCATCATCAACCAGTACCCAAAACAAGCACCCACGGCCTCACCACATACATCAACACTATTACAATCATCAACAAACATTAGTGCCACCCAACACCAAGAAAAGTACCCCCTACTACCAATACCAGCACCACCTCCCTACCACCACCAATACCGCCCACCTACACCTCCATCGTTACCACTACTAAATGTGGCACCAGGAATGATCTTTTGGTTGCTTTGTTACATGAGTGAATGGAAAAGTGTATAAATGATTAAGTGAAGAGTGATGAAAAAGACAACATCAGAACCAGGCATGGTGGCACACACCTGTAATCCCAGGGTGGATGAGGTGGGAGGGATGCTAGCTTGAGCCCAGCCTGAGCAACTTGGCAAGACCCCGTCTCAAAACAAAATAAAAATAAAAATAAAGGACTGAAGATACAGCTCAGTGTAAAGGCCCTGGGTTCAATGCCCAGTACCTAAATAACATAAATAGAAAAGGACAACTTCAGAGTATCTGTGAGTCCGCTCCACCACTTGATAATTTGTGTGCGATGTAAATCAGTCTGTATGCTTGAGTATCTTTTTGAACATCCCTTCCTTCTTCCCAGCTTCATGTATGCTGCCTTCTTCCATCACTGTCCAATAGCCCTCCTAAAACAGTCAGTCATGGAGCAACTTCCTGTAAGATAGTGCCCAGGGAGCTGGCAAGGCTTTGAGATGAAGACGCTGGACGTCAGGAATGGGGATCCTGGCAAATGAGGGGAGCTGTGCAGCCCTCTGGCCCTCAGATTACTCCAGGGCCAGGAGGGGGCGCTGTTCAAGCAGCTCTCGGAGCCTAAGTTAAAGCGAGGCAAGAGAAGGGAGCAGCGGGGCTACCCTAAGCCCGTTTCTAGAGCTGTTTTTGAGGGCTCCAGGGGAGCTAAGAACCCTCAGTCTGCCCAACTTTCCTTTTCATCAGCAGGCAGCATGATGCCCTGGTTCCCCCTCTGTGAGCCTGCAGATCCCAACTTTGTTTTCTAGCTCCTGTCCTGACGGTGAATGTCTGCATTTCTATCTCCTCTTATAAGCAGTGAGGAAGTTAAGAAAGGTCTATCTGGTGTCCTCCAGCTCTGGTGGCCTAGAGTGGTAGCTGGAGATTTCCTTGGTGGGGTTAGTCTCCTTGGCTGGATTTTCCCGTCTCCATCCGTGACCGCAGACATGATCCCAAAGGCGTGGGTGGGCTAAGCATCCACTCAGGGCCGGAACCCAAGGGCTCAGGCAGTCAGGAATTGAACGCTAGAAGGGCCTCAGGGACCCGCTGGTGCAAGCTCTGAAGTAAAAACCTTGCCAACACCCCAGCCAAGCAGTGCCAGACCCTTCTGGCCACAGGGCTCCTGGTGTCGCTGCACCGCTGAGCTATTTCCGCTCTGTTGATTGACCCCAACGTTCTTCTCCAAGTCCCACTTCATACTCACATAGTTGCTGCAGCCCAGGCCTAGCCTGCAAAGCTGAAGCGCCTTGCCTCATCTTTAGAACAAAGACCCCGAAGCCATGTCATCCCATGGACCTCCCAAGGGAGGAAGTAGGAAAAGAAAGGGCTCTGTGACTGCAGCTGCCTCAATCTCCTCCCCTCCACTTTTTCCTTCTCCCTGCTCTGCCCTTCAATGACTTTACTAGTGGAATTCCAAAGACAGAAACCAGTTTCATGGTCTTACTAACCCAATGGTAGGAAAATCCCTGATCATAAAACATCCACAAATTATGAAAATGCTCACAAAGTCCCCCGACCTTCTGGCAATGGGCGTTCCCAGGTCTGGGAGGCACTGCTCTGGGTTTCTCTCTCAGTCCTGCCCTGACTTGCTGGGTGATCTTGGCAGCTTCTTTATGTTTTCAACTGCTGCACTGTGAAACAGGGGCGTCGAGACGCACTGATCTTGAGCACAGGTTCCAGCTATCTAGGACTAAAAGAATCCTGATGCTCACACTCGCCAGCCCCACAAGCGGGAGCCCTGTGGTGTGCATCGTCTGCTGCTCTCCCTGGCGGACACTCACTGGGGAATTCACCAAAGGGCCCATGCCAGCAGGTGTCTCTGCTCGGTGATTAGGATCTGGCCCTAATCCTTGCTTCCTCCTGCTCCTTAGATGTGACTGAGTGAGCTGTGAGTCTCACAGCAAATGAACCCAGCCAACCTTTGGGAAAATCTATCTATAATGGGTAGATTAGAGAAGGGGATTTCCAAGCAGCCCAGCTGGGGAAGAAGACAAAAGCCAGGAAGCCAGGGAGAAGTCATCCGTTAGTCAACAAATATTTACTTAGGGTGCTAAGGTGCCAAGCACCTGACTGAGTCAGACCCTGTCTTTGCCTTTTGAATAATATGGAGAAGAATGCGATGATCCCTCCCTGCTGAGTGGTGAAAATGCAGAAGCCTAATTTTTCTTTTTTTTTTTTTGGTATTTTTTGAGGCATTGTTTCACTATATGGCTCAGACTGGCCTTGAACTTACGTCGTATCCCAAACTGACTTCAAACTCGCAGCGATCCTCCTGCCTCAGCCCCCACCGAGTGCTGGGGTCACAGGCATGCGCCACCACGCCCAGCAGCACAGTATTTTTCTTCAGCAAGGAGACCAAGGAAGATTTCCAAGAAAGCTGCAGTTGATTTGAAGCCCAGTGGGTGAGCAAAATTTCACTGGAGAGAGGAACAAGGAGAGATAGAGGAGATAAATCAAGCAAAGGAACAGAGGGACCTACCTTTAGGAGCAGCAGGGTGCAGCAAGGTGGGGAAACTGCAGAGGGCCAGGGTTGGGGCTTTAAGAAAAGGCTGCAGAGCTAACTTTTCCATGGGGCTCTAGAGAGCCACTGACGGGCTTTCAAAGTGGAGGGGCAACTGGCATTTAGGCTGCAGAAAGATCCTACCAGCCATCGGCATAGGGCTGGGATGAAATAGGAAAGGCAGAGACTCCCACCAAAGACTAAGAGAACGAAGTAGGAGCTTTGCCAACATCAGGATAAATCTGTACATCAACGCACACACCCTGGGCTACAAGGTAAGAGGAGCAGCCAAGCAGTATGAGTCAGAGACAGGAAATGGGGTCTGAGTTGGAGTTGGCAAAGGAGAAACGCACCTTAGAAGACAAGTCTGTTGAGGTAGGAGAGAGAAAAGAATAGAACATCTCACAAGAGACCACAGTGACAAGCAAATGAACACTGAAGTGGACATGGGCCTTAAGACGGTTCTGTTCTTCATCCCCACTGCATGAACGGGGATATTGAAACTCAAAGAACAAGATGAGCTTTGCCCTGGTAAATCCAAGGCAAAATCAAGAGTTTCTGCCTCCAAATTCTGGGGTTTACTTCCTCCTCCACAACTTCCACCTCCACCAGAGCCACAGAAACACAGGAAGGTGCTGCCGTCTAAGCGTCTATGAAGGCAGACTAGAGGGCAGGGATCAGGGGACACAGGTAGGATGATGGCAGGGGCTGCCCCCCTGCTCAAAGTACAAAGAGGATAGAGCCATGGCAAGGGCAAGGAAGGTGAAAAGAAATGGTAGGGAATGTGATATTTTTCAGAGAAAAGTTAGCAGGACCAGGCAAATCATGCTTCAAGATCAAAGAAAGCAAGAACGCATCATGTACAAGGTCTGGTGACATCCAACCCACATGAGAGGTCATGGTCAATTGTAAGCAAGGCATGGGGGAGGTGACTTATTCTAGTCAGGGTTTACAAGGGAAAAGATTTGATATAGAAAACATAATTTATGGGATTATTTTATAATATTCACCCAAAAGGTCAAATACAAAAGAGTCAGGTGAACTGTCCAAGCACTAGAGATCCAAAGAATCCACTTGAGGTCCTGGATCCCACAGCAGTGTCCTGTGTGAGTCCAGCTGAAGACCTGGGGCCTTTGGCAATGTCCTTCACGAGTCCCACTGGAGGCCAACAGCCCAAGACATTGTCTCATGCCAGTCTGTATCAAGGATCTGCCCTGGGAAGGTCAGTGGTAGAAGGCAGAAGGTCTGTGCGAGTGGGATGAAGGCTCTGTGCCAGCAGGCTGAGGGATCTGCACTGCAGCCAGGAAGCTATGCTCCAAGTAAGGACCAGAGCTCCTCCGATGATGCACATAGCTGAGTTCGTATCAGGAAAACCAGCATGACTTCTCCAGGAGATCAACGGCACCCCACCTTCTGCTCCAGTTCTCTTTTTATGCCGTTGGCAACAATTCTCAGGTGGGCTTTCCACACCCAGCCCCACCCTGATTCGGCTGAGCTGGGTGTTACAAGCTGACCACTAGTTAATCCATCGCGTGACCCCATAGTGAGAAGTGTGGAAGATGAGAGGTACAGAAGACAGAAAGACCTTCTCTGCAGTGAAGTTGTGAGCCTCGCTCACAAGGTTGAGTCTAAGACAAGGGCAGGACCACAATGGCTACTGCTTTTAAGTACTTACTGTGTTGGGCACAGAGTGTGTCACTGAAGCTTCACAAACACTCTGAAAAGACATAGGCCACTATCCCTACTGAATAGATGAATAAACTGAGGAAGAGAGCTGTACATTAATTTTTGTGAGGCTTTGCAGCTTGTAACTGTCCAAGCCACACTTTAACTGGTGTCTACTTAACCCCCAAGTCCACTCTTGTTACTGTGCTCCTTCCCTAAGGAGTCGAAACAGAGTAGAAGGAGTCATTTCAGGTGAATCTTTGCAAGTAGGGAGAACAGGAGAACAGAGAGAAGGTGGACAACTCTGAGCAAGATCACAAGCCCAGGAAGGGTCAGAAAGGAACAGGGGAGGCACAGGAACAAACAGGGTCATTGTTACAGTAGCCAAAGGTGGAGAAAATTTCAAGCCAAGTCAAGGCTTTGACTGAATCTTGAAGACAGTCCAAAGTGTCTTGAGTGGTAAAGATGAGCTAATGACAGTAAACACAGAACCTTGGATAGTAAGAAATCCAATATTTACAGGTTCCCCGGCTGCCTGGGGATGGTTACAGTGTAGACAGGAGCTTTGGCTGTAGTGGGATTAGAAGAACCATACACAAATAAAGGCACACCAGGAAAACATGTTTTGACTCAAAAGAAAAGTAGAAAACTGGGCGTGGTGGCTCACGCCTGTAATCCCAGCACTTGGGAGGCTGAGGCAGGAAGATAACTGTGAGTTTGAGACCAGCCTTGGCTACAAAGTGAGCTCAAGGCCAGCCTGAACTGCATAGGGAGACCCTGTCTCAAAAAGACAAAAAGAAAAAAAAAAATGCAAACTTAAACATGTTTGTACTTCAAAAAACACAAGAAGAAAAACAAGGGCTGGGGATTTAGCTCAGTGGCCTAAGCGTCTGCCTGGCAAGTGCAAGGTCGTGAGTTCAATCCCCGGTACCAAAAAAAAAAAAAAAAAAGAAAAACAAACCAGGAAATAAAACAAACCAAAGAATGGTATAAAACTTTTACACATCTGATAAAAGTCTACTGTTCTCAATATTCAAGGAAAATTTTAAGTCAACAGTGAAAAAACAAACACCCCAGTTATGAAGTGGACAAAGGATGTGGAAAAAATGCATTTTCCCAAAGAAGATATACAAATGGCCAGTAAGCACATGAAAAGTTACTCAATAATATTAGTCATTAGGAAAATGTAAATCAAAACCACAAGGAGATGTTGCCTCATTCCCACTAGGGTGGCAGTAATTGAAAGAAAGCCAATACAAGAGTAGTTGAAGATGTGGAGAAAGTAGGACCCATACATTGCTGGTTGGAATATAAAATGGCACAGTCACTTTGGAAAACAGTTCAGCAGTTTCCTGAAAAATTAAATATAATTACCACATAATTCAGATATTTCGGTTGTAGGTGTATAACCATGAAAACTAAAAACATAGGCTAAAATAAAACTTTCACAGTAATGTTTATAGTAATGTTATTCATAATAGCCAACAAGCAGAAATAATCCAAATATCTATCAACTGATGAATATATAAACAAAATTTGGTATATGCATACAAGGCAATATTATTTATCCATAAAAAAGAATGAAGTGCTGACTTAGGCTACGACATGGATAAACCTTAAAAACACGATGCTAAATGAAAGAAGCCAGACCCAAAATGTACGTATTGTGATTCCATTACATGAAATACCAAAATGAGCAAATCCACAGAGAGAGAAAATAGATCAGTGGTCTCCAGGGTCTGTGAAAGAAGGAAATAGGGAGCGACTGCTTAAAGGGTACAAGGTTTCCTTTGCAGGTGTTCTGGAAGGTTCTGGAATTAGATAGCGGTGAGAATTACAGTCTTGTAAATATACTACAAACCACTGACCTGTATATTTTAAGTGGTGACTTTCATGGTATGTCAATTATATCTCAATAAAAGATAGGGAACAGAACTTTCTAATGCAAGTATTGAATGGTGAACCTATTTTGATGATCTGAAAGAAAAAACAGATTTTATTTAGTTTTAAATTCTTTTGAACTTATTACTCTGAGGGCTAGCTTAAATGTTGCATTTTTACTACCTACTTATGAATTTATATATTAATAATAGCTAGATTTATAGAGAAATGTCTGAAAGGTTATCTCAAATGTTAACCGTGATTGCCTCTGGGAGGTATTTTTTGTGTGATTTTAAATTTATTCTTTGTGCTTTTATGTATCACTTACATTTTTGTATGCGTATTTATCAACTTTACAATCAGTAAAACCTATAAAGCTGCTTTTGTTTTTGCAAAAACAATATAATTGGGTATGTTGAGAAACCATAAATAATTTTTAAATTCTTCCTCCTTATATGAAGCCAGTATCATTTCACTAGTTGCTCCCAAGAGAGAAGAAACTGTCCAATTAGTGGAATGATCACAATTCAATTATTTTCTGAACAGTGAGCAAGGCCCTGCATAAAGCGTGCTGTGTGGGGGAGGAAGACTTTTAGGGCACGGATCCTGCATTACAGGTTTTTTGATGTAGGAAAGTCCTCAGATGTGTAAATAAATAACCGAAAGCAAGGCAGAACATGAAAGTTTAGAATCGAGGCACATGTAAGATGCTGTCGAATCTCCCAGAAGGCTGTGATTTGCCACTGAGGGATGCAGAAAGGGATTGGCCTTGGGATTGAGTCAAATTTCAGATTTCCTTCTATGGAAAACAGGCAGGAAGGACAAGATCCAAACAACCAAGGAGGCATTTCTGAGCCGGCCCTGCCCACCTCACACCCAGGGCCCCGCCCCGTCCCCCCCCTTCCCTGAGGCTCACACCTTTGCTGTTGCTCAGCTGCACTGCCCACCAGCTCCCTCACCAAACTCCCTTCTGCTGTCTCTGACATCAGTTCCTTGTCTCTTCCAGGAAGGCTCCAGGGTGGAACAGGCTGAGTTAAAGGCCCCCCTGGGCCCTGACCGCGTGTGCAGTGGTCCCTCTTGTTACACTCCCCTCCTGCACTGTAATGATTTGTTTGAGTGTTTGTTTCCTCTGCCAACCCCATCCCTGGTGCAGCTGGGAGGAAACATGCTGTCCCCTGCGAGGAATGAAGCTGCCCATGGCAGAGGGCTTGTGCCTCACCAAGCAGAAGAAACCTGTCTTCAGAAGACAAGGAAGCCGTCACTCAAGATACATGGGTGGGTGGGGTGGGGTGGGGTGATGGCAGCTGTTGATAGTTTGGGGAACCCTAGGTCCAGTTTCTGAGATCCTTTGAGATGGGTTGGTTCAATTCTTTGTCCTACGCACGGACCTTTCAGTGAAAATGCTTGTTAGCATACAAGCATGTGTAAACTAATACAACCTTAAGTTTCTGTCATTGATAACAAAATCATCCCTGCCAGGTGCTGGGGTCCTCTGTAAGACAATAGGTTGGAAAGATCAGCTGCAGCCAGATTAAGATAGACTCTAAATGCCATCCTACGGGCTTAGAGTTTATATTGTAGATGTGGCAATAGGCAGTCAGAGCTTATGAATGAATACCAGCATTGTGTGAGTCCCAAGTGTGAGGGGAGGTAAGACCAGAGGCCAGTTGGAAATGCAAACTAAAATCACCCCCATATATCACAGAGGTCAAGGAGAAAGAAGATTGAATAAAAGCCTGATTTTGTTATGCAGGAAAGAGCAGCAAGGCTGTGATGAATGGGAAAGGAAAGGAGAAAGGTGGTCATGTCAAATAAATACGCATTCTTGAAACACTGCAAACAGCTCTGTGTGCAAACATTAGTCATTGATACAAATGTGATCTCAGGAGTTTTATAAACAAGCAAGCCATTGCCAATACTCACATCTGGCAGAAGATACATCCATCATGTGTAAATACTTCACATAGCATCGATTATCCTGATCAATTTTAGGCATCTATCATTTTCCAGGCGGGCTACACAGTATAGGGAAATTACAAAGAAATAGAATGTTCTCATCATTCTATGGCCATGGCTCACAGGAAAACAGCAAATAAATCTGCAGTAGACTTCAGTGGGTAAAGAGAAAATCACTAGTTTGTTTTCCCTTAGAATTGTTTCTTAAATGAGATCAAGAAGCGGTCCTTTTCAAAATTCACTGTGAAGGCCATCTTCCTAGAAGAGAGAAAGGTCAATAATGATACCCAAGAAATATGGGTGAGAAATGCCTCAGACAGGGAACTGCCGTCACCAAATCTGATAGTACAGAGTGAGATCGGCTTAAGAGAAGAGAAAATAAGACAGCGAAGTGGAAGCAGGTAAAGAACTGAGGTTTTCCCTCATAGACGAACAGCAGTCATAAGGAGTTTTGTCAGCAGGAAATGACATATTAAGAATGGGTTTCGGAAAAAGACTTTTCTGGGCAGATACGGAAAGCAACCCAGTCCCCAATGTGCAAATCAGCAGAAGCAATGGCTGAGACCCTTCAGCTAGGCGGGAGGGAAGGCAGGCACACGCTGAGAAAGAAACTGGCAGTTCCTGAACTCTCCACAGTGGCAGGCACTGCACTGATCATAGTCCCTCAAAACAATCCTGTTATGGATTAAAAACTGGTGGTCAACTTAACGCCACCTGGATTACATCTCCATCCTGCTGAACGTAGACGTTTCACCTGAGGAAAGCTGCCAGCATTAATGGAGACGTGGAGAGGGAGAAGGAAGGGCGTTGAGGCGTTGAGGCATTAGTGCGTTGAGGCATTGTGAGGTCTCCTATGTGTTGCTGTTTGAGCCGTTGGTTCTCCTGGAGAAGCTCTGGTCCTCACATCGAGCATTGCTTCCTGGCTCCGGAGGGGAAGACGTGTGCCGCTTGGTCTCCAGGATGAACTTGTCATGCTGGTTTCCTGGCATGTACTCGACTGTGCTTGTCGTCAGAGGAGCTCGGGGCCTCCATATCGCTGAGGATGGCTGTGGTGCTTTCAGGACAGCCCTGGTGTTTGTTGTGAGTGTGGCTTCTCGGCTCCAGCGTAGAACCCTCAACCTATCAGCACAGCTCCTTCACCCTGCTGGCATAGACTTCCCAGTTTCCACCGCTGACCTTTGGGCCTTCCCAGCACAGATCCGTAAAAGAGACTGACGTGAGTCCTTCTTGTGGGCTCTAGACCTCCAGTTGGACTCATGGAAGGAATTGTCATGAGCTCTGGGTCTTCATCTGGACTCATGTGGGACATTGCGATGGGATTCAGGCCCTTGACTAAATATTCTATGTCTTTGGTGTTGTGAATAGATTTCCTGCATTTTCTTGTGTTAACTCTGGGTGACCATCATAAAAATAATATTATAAACTCCATGTCCTGATTCTAATTGTTCTCTGCACAACCCATGACTACAACAAATCCTGAAGGGTAACTGTGAGTATCCCCACATTTAGGCACAGAGAGGTTATATAGCTGCCTGAGACCACATGAGTATTTTGGACACAGATGATTTTTTTTTTCTTTTCAATGTGAGATACCGCTTCCTAGGGTATATTTTTTTATTCCTTTCCACTTCATTTGGTAGGAACAGAGGCTCAGAGATTTTAAAATACTGTGGTCTAGATGTGAACTCAGGCCTCATTCCAGCCCTGTCTCCCCAGCCGGGGTGCGCTGGTAAATGAACCTGCATTCCACCCACTACTCTCCCTCATGTTCAGTGCTAAGTCAGAACATCTTCCTGGGGTTTATGTCTGTCTTATTGGTGTTTTTTGTCTGTGTGTGCAGAGCTGGAGATTGAACTCAGGGCCTCATGCACGCTAGGCAAGTGCTCTACCACAGAGCTACATTCACACCCAGAACATGTTTTAAAGAGACCCAGGGCTGGGGATGTGGCTCAGTGGTAGAGCTCTTGCCTTGCATGCACAAGGTCTTGGGTTCGATCCCCAGAGCCATGAGGGAAAAACAAAACAAAATGAAAACAATCAAACAAAAAAGGTAGTAAAGAGACCCTCGCAAGGACCTGGGAGAGGCTGTGGTATGGGCATGGGCGTCTCAAAGCCTAGCAAAGGCTTCCTCCCATCAGGAGAAGTCTCAGCACCTTTAAACATGATTCCTCTGAATCTGCTGAAACCCAGGGTCTCTGTGGGGCAGCCCCCGCCCGTGGCAGTAATTTCCAAAGGCACTGCCTTGAAGGCTCGCAAATCCTCCGTTCATGCTCAGGCATATAAATCGCATTAGCACTGTGAGTCGAGTGGTGTGATCTCTGGGAGAAGGCTCCGAGCTTAGCTGCACACAACGGGCCGAGCCCGCTCGGGGTGCCCAGGTGAGAGGGATGGGCCTCTGATGCCTCGTTACTGCGCGAGGAAAGGAGCCCTTTCCTGCCAAGAGTCTGACAGCGAGCAAGATGAAGCCCCTGCACTAGGCGTACACACATGTGTACCCCAGAGCGGTGTGGCTGGAATTAACAAGTTCGCCAGGAGGCTGGGCCACAGTCTCCGGAGGTGTAGACTGAACCTCTTTTCCTGCAGGTGGCCCATGCAGCTCCTCTGGTGCTTCTAGCTAGAAGTTTACTAGTATTCCAATAAACACAATACTTTTCCACATTTATCTAGAGCCCCTGCTGTTCCTGTCCTGACTAAATTCTGAAGATCTCAGTGCCTCTGATTTCAAGGCCTTGGTCTAGATAGGGACTACAGGCAGCAAACAGGGCTGGAGGACTCTGGGCAGGTTCAGAGGGGTTGCACAGGGGAATAAACAGGTACAGCACAGGACACCGTTAAGACGGAGAAACTAAGCCAGGTGTGGTGGTGCCTGCCTGGAATCTCAGCGCTCGAGGAGGTTGGGACAAGAGGATCACAAATTCAAGTCCCTCTTAGTCAACTTTGCCAGACCTGTCAAAGTAGAAAAAGAAGTCACTGAGCTGTTCTGTGTGATACAGTGATAATGAATCCATGACATTACACATTTATCAAAACCCTTAAAAGGTACAATACCAAGACTGGAAACCTAAAGTAAATTTCAAATGTGGTAACAATGTCCCTGTATTGATTCGTCCGTTGTAACAAATGTAAAACACTGATACAAGATGTAAAGAATACAGAAGGGGCATATACAGAAAGTCTCTCTGCTTTCCAATCAATTAGTCCATGATACTAAAACTGTTCTTTAAAAATAAATAAATAAAGCCAGGAAGGAGAAAAACATAAGACAGACCAGTGTAAATGAAGGCAGAGAGCCCTCAAGATGTAAGCCTGGCACCTTCAGTGTCTAGAGGACCGTGACCCAGAGGGGCGTCTATGCTTGACCCTGAGATGAGGGGTAGATGGCAAATACTCCAACAAGGTGCTAACACGCTGGGTCAGCCCCTGTGTAGCTTGCCCCTAGACAGACTCAAAGCTGTAGCAAGGACCAGGAAAGAAATGAAGATCTGTGTTAACACAGCCGGAACTGGCTAGAAGAAGGGTCAAGGGGCCAGAGCGATCCCGAAGTTGTCTTGGACAGGACCTGGTGCACGACAGAGCGGGTGAGTGAATGATCCCCTGCTGTGGGCGGAGGGGGAGAGGAGTCCAGGGAATGCCCAGGTTTCTACCTTCCCAGCTCAGTGGGTGGCAGGCCATTCCTTCAGAGATCTGGAATGAAGAAGGGGCAGATCCGAAGACACAATGACCGGGCCAGCTGCAACATGTTTTGAGAGTGTATCTGTGCAGATGTTGTGCAAAACCCTTTCAGGAATTCTCCTGACGTGGCCCTTTAGGGCTGGGGGATCACTGCCTGCAGACGTGGGCTCGAGCTTGCACGTTTGGAAGCTGGACCTGTGAGTGAGGTCTCTCCAGGGCTGAGCGGAGGGTTCCTCGGTAGCTTCTCCACTGGATTTGGGGCACCTACCTGGCTGCTGGAGCCCCTCGCTGTGACACATTATAAACTAGATTTGAGGTCTGGAAGAAGGTACCACTGCCACCTAGAGCCACGACCCAGGTCCTCATATCCGCCAAAGGCTTTCAACACTTCGTGCCATCTCCGTTTCCCCCCACAGCTTGCTTTGTGGGGACACTGCCACCTCTGCCAGGAACATGATCTCACTGCTGCCAACCCTGAAGCCCTACCCAGAGGCTGACCAAGGCTCCACCGTGCTTACCTAGCACCCCTATTTCACTCAGTCCTTGGCTTTAGAAATAATAACTTTTTTTTTTATTGGTACCGGGGATCGAACTCATGACTGCGCACTTGCAAGGCAGGTGCTTATGCCGCTGAGCTAAATCCCCAGCTAGAAATGATAATTTTAAAATCACAGGGGCAGGTGATTTTAAACCACAGCAATGACCTAGAAGACCGAACTCAGGGTTACTTCTGAACATTCAGTTCATCTTGATTCATCAAATTCTAATAGTATTAGAATTCTAATAGTAATAAAATTTAAAATCAAGTGATCCAAAGTGACATCAGCAAGCCAGGCGTGGTGGTACATATCTGTAATCCCAGCACTCAAGAGGCCGAGGCAGGAAAATCATTGCAAGTTCAAGACCAGCCTGGGCTACAAAATGAGCTCAAGGTCAGCCTGAACTGCATAGCGAGATCCTATCTCAAAAAGACAAAAAAACAACCAAAGTGACATCGATAAAACGTCACAGGGAGGACTCTGAGGATTTCTGTGCCACCCAAGCAATGAAAACCCTGCTCTGAACTGTCAGAATCAACTTTTTCCAAACTCTGAACACAAACAGAAGGCTCCCAGGAATCTGAGAAGTGTGTATTCAAGCAAGCATATGTCCACTCAAAGGCATGTGCACGCACGTTCATAGCGACAATATTCACAATGGTCCAAAAGTGGAAACAACTCAAATGTTCATCAGCTGATGAAAAAATAAATAAAATATGGTAAAGGCATACACTGGAAAATTACTGAGCCATAAAAATGCTGATACAGGCTACAACACGGATGTACCTTGAAAACATTATGATAGGTCAAAAACAAAAAAGCCAGACACAAAGAACTACACAATGCATGACTCTTATTGATACGTGATATCCAAAACTGAACAATCTGCAGGGACAAAATGTGGTTTCCCAGGGCTGCGAGAGGAGAAAGCGGAGACGGATGAAAGTGAGCGTGCAGGTTTTTAGAGGCTGCTGGAAATATTACGGATGTTGATAACGGGGACGGCCGTACCTACAGAATATAATAATAATGGCTGAATTATACACTTTAAAATTGATTCCTATTTCTGGGGCAAGAATCAAACCCAGGACCTCTCAATGATCTCCAAAAGATTGAATGTTTATGGTATATAATTATATCTCAATTTTTAAAAATAATTGTTACACTGAAAATATAAACAAAAAATAAATAAAAGGAACAAGAGCAAAACACCTAAGCCATAAGTGCGCCCTTCCTGCCTGGACCTCCTCAACCCCCAGTTGCTCTTAGCATGAGTACAAGCCTTGTGTGACCTGGGTCCTGGCCGCCCTTCCCCAGGCTCGGTGACAGTCTCCCTCCTATGCACTGAAGCCTGCTGGCCTCTGCTCCGTCCCAGCACTTTCCCTCTGCCTGAGACACTGTATCCTGCACGCTTGCTGAAATGTCCCTCAGTCGCTCTGCCTCCCCCACAGCAAGCCATACCTACTGCTTACTCCCACCCCCGGTTGCTGTCCTTTGCCTTAGCCTAGAAGGGACAGTGCCTGGCTCACCAGCAGCACAGGTTGGGAGCTCATGCACATTGTTTGAATAGTGACCACATGGTTTGTCGTCATCTGAGACACCATAGCTTCTCATATTTTCTTCTCAACTTTGCCATACATCTCTAAGGAGAGATATTTACTCTAACGGATTCTCTAGACAGGAATTTCTTTTTTTTTTTTTTTTTTTTTTTTTTTTTTGAGACAAGGTCTTCCTATATAGGACGCTGGCCTTGATCTTACTATGTAGCCCAGCTGGCCTCAAACTCAAGGCAATCCTCCTGCCTCAGCCTCCCAAGTGCTAAGATTATGAGCATGCAGCACCACACCTGGCCTGGATAGAAATTTCTGAACCCCAGGAAGGATGTATAATGATGATTTTCTCTCCACACATCATCAAGGGTTGGAGTACACTTAGCCAAGAGTGAGATTCACAGGACTGTTTCAGAGCATGATGAAGTCCTGTTGGCCACATTAGTAGCTTGCGAGGGACCAGGAGGGGCTACAGGAGTACAGAGTCTCACCTTCCTGCCGAATGTCTTCTTTTCACCAGTTGTAGACACAGAGCAATGCGGTCTGGTGTCCCTGCCTGGCCCGTACGGTGGGCACCAGCCATGCTTGACTTCGAAAACTGTCCAGACAGAAGCTAAACTGGAGGAAGGGCTGCTCTTCGGGGTTGGGAGAGAAGCCTCCTGGATATCTTCCAGGTTTTCCCGAGCAGACACTGATCCTTTCCTCAACCCAGACCGTCCTCTCAGGCAAACACCTTCATGTCTTAGGTGTGTTGATGACAGTCACTAAGAGTGCTTTTTCATGTTTCTCACAAGTACCAAAAATTCTTTTCTTTTTAGCTGGGCATGGTGGTGCACTCCTGTAATGCCAGCACTCGGGAGGCTGAGGCAGGAGAATTGCTTGCAAGTTCCAGACCAGCCTAGGCTACAAAGTGAGCTCAAGGCCAGCCTGAAGTGTATAGCAAGACCATGTCTCAAAAAAACAGACAAAAAAATTCTCTTCTCTATATAT
This sequence comes from Dolichotis patagonum, assembly GCA_004027295.1. Taxonomy (NCBI): domain Eukaryota; kingdom Metazoa; phylum Chordata; class Mammalia; order Rodentia; family Caviidae; genus Dolichotis; species Dolichotis patagonum. The sequence continues at coordinate 109,005 of PVJX010001631.1, forward strand.
TTGCCCATGTTTTTACATTCTTATCTGTTTCCTCAGATACATTCTTTAAAGTGAAGTTATTAGGTTAAAGAGTAGTAATACTTTCTAGTTTGAGACATATTATCAGGTTGTCCTCCCCAAAGGGAGGCAACCAATTTAAGACCTCTCCAATAGAATATGAAGCCCTGTTTTCATTTTGTTTTTGAGGCAGGTCATCTCCATGTTTCCCAGGGTAGTCTCAAACTGATCCCTCTAGCAATTCTCCTGCCTCAGCCTCCTCAGAAACTGGACTATAGGTGTACCACCATGCCCAGCTAGTCCTATCTTTGAAGGCATCTTCCAAGAGCTCTTTCCCAAATCCTACCTCCCCACATTTATTGTCCATGGAGATGAAAGTAGACTCCTCTCTCTCTCTCTGGAGAATTTTGGCAGAGCAGGAATTCAGCATTCAGAGCAGTGTGAGTGATATGCCGAGAAGGCATGCTTACCTCCTGGGCAAGATATGCCGAGAGGCATCCTTACCTCCTGGGCAGACAGAAGCAGTGTGTCAGGCAGTCGCTCTCCTCCTCCGTGAGAGGGTCTTGAGCCACGGCTGCTCCGTGCCCAGGCACGCAGAGAATTACCAGTGAGTGGAAGCAGCCTTCGCGTGAGTCCGCAAACACTGCAGACACTTCAGCAGAGCTGCCTCGGGAGGAGCCGGTACCAGGCCGGAAAGGAGTCATGCCAAGTTGTCCTCAAACTGTTCTCCCTGGGCCCTTCTCCAGCTTTCCTCGCCCCCACTTCTGCTAGTTAAACTCAGACTTATTCTTAATAAAATACAAAAGGCATAGTTAAGCAACAGGCAAGCATTGTCGACCTCCATCAAAGGGACAAAGGTTTGAAAAATGAAACCGGTGCTGGTGCAAATGCACTGAGACTGCAGAGCTCTCGTGCTGGGCCAGGAGGTAGCCCCATGGTTAGAGCACTCACCTGGCACCTGGGAGGCCCTGGGTTTGATCACGAGCAGCCCCCGCATCCCACAGAAAGAAGATGAGCTTCCATGTTGCCAGTGAGAGTGAGAAGGACCAGTAGATACGCAAAGCCATAGAAATGTCCACACTCATCACCACAGCAGTTCTGTCCCTCAGAATCTGCTGCAAGGGAATTCCTAGATGTCATCACAGAGATTTATACACAGAGATGCTCTTTCTAGCTTTATTCATAGCAGCAACACATCCAGACCCTATAAAAATATTCAGGGGTAGTGGAGAGATTACACAAATGCAAACAAACAAAAACCTGAAATAGTAAATACCCCTGAATATCATATTTAAAAATATTTAATAACATAAAAAAGGGTTATTGACCTGTGAAATGAAATGAGAGAGTACTGCCAAGCTGGACACACATGTGTGTTCTCAGCTTTCCATTTCTGTAACAAAAAACCTGAGATAAATCAACTGATAAACAGAAAAGGCTTATTTTGGCTTTCAATTTCGGAGTTTCCATCTATGATGAGGAGAATCCAGAGCTTTTAGGCCTCTAATCAGGTGGCAGCCCATTATGGCAGGAAAACTGATCCTTGCAAGGCAGGGAAGTGAAAGAGAAAGAGACTAGGATCCCACAGTCCCTGCAAGCAAGGCCCCCAAGGACTTCAGGCTGCCCACAGGGCCCCACCAAAGTAGCCCTAAGCTGGGACACAGAGCGTAACAATGGGCTTTGCTGAAACTTCACAATCTAAATTCTAGCAATGTGTGATAATTTAAATGTTAGACATGGCAAGAAGCCTGGAAGTATATTCACTAAAATATTTACAGTGGTTACTCTGGATTAAGTATAGTTATTATAATTACCTCTTTATTCTTTTATGTGTTTCCCAAATTTTCTTTTAGGAGCATATACTATTTTTAAATTGAAAAAAAAGTATATTAAATTTAAAAGTCCTATCATTTTTCAAGACTCAGATTAAGTTATATTTTTCGTGGAAAACCTCCCACATGGATATGACAAGTGTTAGAAAGTGCTAACACGATAAGTTCCTGAGACAGTGTTGCGTCCCAGCTGCTTAGGAGGCTAAGGCAGGAGGATGGAAGAGGATGGAGCTTTCGAGGTCTGATCATTGAGCACTAGCCTTTACACTTCTTTAGCAACAGTCATGCCAACCTGTCTTACTTTAGAGTTACTTTAAAAAGTGTCGGACCCAACAATTCAACAGAGTGGGGGGTGGGGGAGGGAGAGCCAACAACAGGAAAATAACATGATGTGGATAAGTCAACACATATCAGTTATAACTGTCAATGTTAATGATCTCGACTGACCAATCAAAAGACATAGACTGGCAGAATGGATCAAGAAGCAAGATCCAACAATATGCTGCATACAAGAAACACATTTGATTCAAAAAGAAATTCATAGACTGACCGCCAAAGGATGGAAAACAATGCTCCATGTCACATGAACCCAGGGAAAAAGCAGAGGTAGCTATTCTATTTGCAAATAAAGTGAATTTCAAGTCAAGACTGATTAAGAGAGATAAAGAAGGTCACTACATCCTTGTAAAGGGAACAATTCAATAGGAAGCGATAACAACCATAAATATATATGTGACAAATACTAGTGTACTTGACTATATAAAACAGATAACAATGGGCATGAAAATCAAATAAGCACTAATATAATTGTATTGGGGGATCTCAATACCCCACTGTCACAAAAAGACAGATCAATTAGACAAAAGATCAACAATGAAATAATAGAACTGAACCACACTTTTGAACAAATGGACTTAGATGTCTACAGGGTGTCACCTCACAAAATCAGAATACACATTCTAGCCTGTGATTCCTGTCCTAAGGAGGCTGAGACAGGGGGATCACTGCAAGTTTGAGGCCAACCTGGACTGCAAAGGGAATTCAAGACCAGTCTGAACTGCATAGTAAAACCGTGTCTCAAGGCCAGGGATTTAGCTCAGTGGCATAAGTGCCTGCTGACAAGCACGAGGTCATGAGTTCAATCCCCAATACCAAAAAAACAAAACAAACAAGCAAAAAAACCCATGTCTCAAAAAGACAAAAAAAAAAAAAGAACATACATTCTGGTCAATTGCACATGAGACATTCTCCAAAATAGATCACGTACTACCTCATAGAACATGCTTAAGAAAATGCAAAGGAATTGAAATTATTCCATGCATATTATCAAACCACAGTGCAATGAAATTGGAAATCAATGGGCAAAAGAAACCATGAGAACATCATAAACACATGAAAATTAAATAATAAACCCTTGAACAACCAATGAGTCACAGATGAAACTAAAGAAGACATTAGACAGTTTTTACAGTTGAATAATAATGACAATACAACATACCAGAACTTACAGACACAATGAAAGTAGTCCAAGAAGAAAATTTATGCAGTAAATACCCATAAAAGGAAAACAGAGCAAGCACAAATAAACAACTTAATGGTGAACCTCAAACTTCTAAGAAAAAAAAGCAGGCTAAGCCAAAATCTCATATGAGGGAGGAAATTATAAAGATCAGAGCAGAAATGAACACACTGGAGACCAAAAAAAAAATACAAAAAATTAATGAATCAAAGACTTGGTCCTTTGAAAGATTAAATAAGATCGACAAACCCTTATCCAACCTTATCAAAAAAAGGAAAGAAAATACTCAAATCCATGCAATGAGGAATGAAAAGGGTGCAATCACAACCGACCATGTAGAAATCCAGAAGATCATCTATATACCTACTTAGAAAGCTTATATTCTAATAAGATGAAAAATGCAAAGAAACAGATTCCTAGATACATATGAATTTCCAAAGCTGAATCAAGAAGTTATACATAAAAGGGGCTGGGGGTTTAGCTCAGAGGCTTAAGCGCCTGCCTGGCAAGCGTGAGGTCATGAGTTCAATCCCCGGTACAAAAAAAAAAAAAAGTTATACATAAAAATCCTAAATAAACCAATCTCAATCAATGAAATCAAAGATATAATAAAAAACCTACCAACAAAGAAAAACCAAGGCCCTGACAGATTACTGCTGAATTCTACAAATTTAGAGAATGCCTAGCACCACTACTTCTCAAACTTTTTAATGAAATTGGAAGAGAAATAATACTCCTGAATTTATTCCTGGAAGCTAGCATTACCCTGAGACCAAAACTGGAGAAGGACCCAACTAAGAGAATTACAGACCAATCTCCCTAATGAACTTAGATGCAAAAAATCCTCAGTAAGATACTAGCAAACAGAATACAGCAAAGAATCAAGAAGATTATACACCATGACAAGTAGAATTCATCAGAGATATACAGGGATGGTTCAACACACATAAATCAATAAATGTAATGTGCTATATTAACAGAGTCAAGGACAAAAATTTTATGATCATTTCAATAGATGCCAGAAAAAGCTTTTGACAAAGTCCAGCACCCATTCGTGATACAAACCCCACAGAAAATTGAAATAGATAATCTTTTATCTCTGATAAAAGCCATCTATGACAAGCCAATAGCCAACATCATACTAAAGGGACAAAAACTGAAAAGTTTCTCTCTAAATCAGAAACAAGACAAAGATGTCAACTTTCTCCACTCTTATTCAGCATAATCCTGGAAATTCATCATTAGCCTGAGCAATTAGACAAGAGAAAGAAACAAAATGAATAAGGATAGAAAAGGAAGAAGTTGAATTATTATCATGATTTGCAAGTGACATGATATTCTACATAGAAGACCCCAAACCTCCACCAAAAAGCAGATTTAATAAGCAAATTCAGTAGTGTAACTGCATATAAAATCAGCACTCAAAAACCAATAGCCTTCCTGGACATGAGTAACAAACTCACTGAGAGAAAAATCAGAGAAACAACACTTTTCACAATAGCATCCAAAGAAATGAAATACCTAGGAATCAATCTAATGAAGGGTGTAAAAGACCTCTACATTGAAAACTACCATACTCTGAAAAAGGAGATTGAAGAGGATATCAGAAAATGGAAAGATATCCCTTGTTCTTGGGTAGGAAAAGCCTATATTGTGAAAATGGCTATATTTCCAAAACTGTTATTCAGATTTAATGCAATTTTGATCAAATGCTAATAGTGTATCTCACAGAATTAGAGAAAACAATCCTAAAATTAATGTGGAACCAGAAGAGACCTAGAATAGCAAAGGCAATCCTGGGCAACAAAGGCAAGGCAGGAGGCATCACAATCCCTGACTTGAAATTATATAAAGCTATATATATATAAATTATATAAAGCTTAATATATATAGCTTAATTATATAAAGCTGTGATAAAAATAGCATGGTACTAACAAGAAAAACAGATTCAAAGATCAAAAGAACAGATTAGAAGATACAAAAACAACTCCAGACACACTAAACCACCTTATCGTGGACAAAGGTGCCAAACACAGGCACTGGAAGAAATACAGTCTCCTTAATAAATGGTGCTAGAAAAACTGGCTCTGCATATACTAAAGATTAAAATTGGGCCCATGTCTTTCAACATGCACTATATTAAATTTGAAACAGATCAGAGATCTAAATATTAAAACAGAAACATTGAATCTTCTGGAAGATAGAACACATAACACCCTTGAAGACACTGGTGTAGGCAAAGACTTTATGAATAAAGCCCCAACTGCATAGGAACTATCTCAAAGAATCAGCAACTAGCATCTCATCTTATTAAGAAGCTTTTGCACAACAAGAGAAATCACCAACAGGGAAGAGACAACCCGCAATATGGGAAAAAATGTTTGTCAGCTGTTTCTCAGACAAAGGATTGCTATTAACATAGAAGAACTCAAAAAAACCAGACCTACCAAGTTTAAAGGCTCAATCCAAAAATGGCCTCTGAGATAGATACATACTTCTCAGATGAAGAAATACAAACAGTAAATAAATACATGAAAAAATATTCAATATCACTAGTCATTCAAGAGATGAAATTAAAACACTGAGATTCCATCTCACCTGGGAAAGAATGGCTACTATCAAGAAATAAACCAATAACAAATGCTGGAGGGGCTGTGGGGAAAAAGGAACGCTTCTCCATTGTTGGTGGGAGTGTAGACTGGTGCAACCACTGTGGAAATCAGTGTTGAGATTCCTTTAAAAACTATGATTGGAGGTCCCATTAGACACAGTAGTTCCCCTGCTGTATATCTTCCCAGAAGCATTAAAAACATTGTTCCACAGCAATATATGTGCACCCATGTTTATAGCAGCACAATTTGTAATAGCTAACTCTTGGAAAGAACCAAGATGCCCATCAACTAAAGAACAGATAAAAAAGATGTGGTCTTTTTATACAATGAAGTAATACTCATCCATAAAGAAGGATAAACTCAAGGCTTTTATGGGTAAATGGATGCAACTAGAGACCATACTCGTAAGTGAAATAAATCAGACTTGCATGTGTAAACATCGTATTGTATCCCTAGTGTGAGAAGCTGGAAGTTATATATACATATATAAATATATATATATTTATATATATAAAATAGTTAAGAAACTACTAATTTCTCTTAGTTCATTGAAAATAAAGGTTTGTGCTAACATAGTTTGGACAATTAAATGCCAATATCTTGTGCTCCAAGTAACTAATTTAAAGATAATAATAAGCAATGTATTAACCATTGTTAACTTCTTATTATCTTGTTTTGAAACTTAGTTTTATTTTTTTCTCTTTAAAATTAAAAAAAAAAAAGGGAGGGCCAGGGGTTTAGCAGCATAAGTGCCTGCTTGGCAAACCCAAGGTCGTGAGTTCAATCCACGGTAGCAAAAATTAATTAAATTAAATTAAATTAAACTAAATTAAATTTTAAAAAAGTGTCTGCCACACCCACTGCCTTCTCCCAAACAAGAACCAGAATGACAGGGACAAAGTCTTCCCGCCTACTATTTTTCTAGGGCTGAGTACAGTAAATGCTTTTTGAATTTGTTAAATGTAATAAATTAGACTGACCAGAAAGTAAGAAATCCTGATTGTATGCAGAACACCTAGGTCAATGAAATTCTTATTCTAAGACAAAAGGATGCCAGTGCTGGTGCGGTGGTACATGCCTGTAATCCCGGAAGTGTCAGCACTCGTGTGCACGCTTGTTTTATGCCCATCTCTCCTGCTTCACTGGAAGCCACAGAAGCCAGTTATGTCTTGTTTATGGCTGATCCCCAGTGCTTGGCACCATCATAAACCACATGAAAGAAAAGAAAGAGGTGACATGGAAAAGACCTGATATATGGTAGGCATTTTTCCCGTTTTTGTCCTTCCCGATTCAGAGCTGATCCATTCAACTCCCTGCACTCAAGCAGATGACGTGGTGCCAGAATTGCAGAGCCAGCCAGCACCCAGAGAAGCTCCGTGGTAAACAGGGTACACAGCTTGCTTGCAATAGGGTGGAGTCCAGAGCTCCTGCTCCTGGTCGTTCCCCAAGGAGCCCACCTTTGGGGACGGAAGCAGGTGCAGCTGGACTGTCTCCCCTCTGCCGGTTCCCCTTAGAGATCCAGCACGGATACGATAGAAGGGAGCCACCATTTTTACAGGGGCAGGTGACCCAGAGCTACTATCTACTGGGATCCAGCTCAGATCCAAGAGAGAGACTGAATTCAGGACCTTTACACTGAGCGGTGTGCCTTGCCCTTTTGTTTTGTTTGTTTTGTTTTGTTTTTTGCTTTGTTATTTTCAGACAGGGCCTCACTAAGTTGCTGAGATGCTCAAACTGGGGTAAACTTTCTATCTCCCTTCCGAAGCCTCCCACTGTGCAAGGGTTACAGGAGAGTGCTATCACATTCAACCATTTCTGGCATTTTTACTCTGCAGTGCTATTCACAAAGAACGTTTACTTTTGTGCTTTGCCTCCCTTCCTCCCTCCCTGTTTGTCTCACAGAAATTCCACGAGGAAAGGCAAGCAGCTAATCAGCCCATGTCACAGATGAGAAGACTGAGCCCCAGAGAGCTGTGTCATTTTTCCTAGCCCTTCAGCTGGTCAGTGAGAGACCTGAGCCTGGGGGCCAAGGCTCCTTTTTCCTAGTCCGGAGTTCTTTTGGTCTTTCTCACACATAACCAAGGCCCTCCAATCCTTGTTTCCTCTAGTGCTGTTTAGTCCATAACCTCTAGCACTTTTAGGAAGTCCATAAATGGCAGGGAGGCGCTGATGGGGTGGTGACTGTGTTAGGGTGGCCTCCCCATGACTCCTAGCTAGGCCAGGGCCCCCTGTCCATCACCCCATCACGAAGTCTAGATCTTGTGACTTAGTGTTCCTTTCCGAGTCCTCCTGATCAGAGCAAAGGGATCCGAGTCCACAAGCCAGGGGTCCCTTCCCCGGGAAGGAAGGAAGGTGTGAGTGCTTTCTGTGGGGAAGGCTGGGCCATGAAAGAAGAGTAAGGTGGGAATCTAAACTGTAAGTCTGGTACACACAGAGTCCATCGAAAACAAAGACAAACACCGGGAAGCGTATTTGGGGTTGAGTTTTGGCTTCCAGCAGGTCGTCCTGTTACATCCTGAAGGAGGCGTTAATCTCTCCCTCTGCAAAGATGCAGTGGGAAGTGAAGGAGTCAAATTCCAGTATTGAGTCTCCCCAGGGCAGTCTCTGATTGCCTGCCCCCCAGATTTTCACTGTAACAGTTCTTACGCATATCTGACGCATACAAACCCACAGCAAAACATGCAAAGAAAGTCGGTCCTCATCCAAGCCGACAGCCTAGAATGAGTGCTTCAAAATACAGGCTTGGAGTTACTTTTCCCTTGGTTCAAATCCAAGCCTGTCACGATTAGCCGTGTGACCTTAGGAGATACTAAACTTCTCTGTGTTTTAGTGTCCTTGTATTTAAAAGAAGAATGTGTGTGTCATGAACAGGGCTGTTACGAGGATCAAAGGAGTTAATACAGTAAAGCACTTACAGCAGGGTCTGGCATGTGGTAAACGCTCATTAAATGTGACTCATCTTTACCTAGCAGAAGCTGATACTCTCCATTCTGTTTAAATGAAATTTAATCATAACTGAAGCTCAGCCAACATGATCAAAAACTGTAATTATTTTGGATATAAACGAAGAACTGTAATCATTTTGAATGTGACTTTCTAAAACACCATAAAATTTCATGCTTCTTTCAACAGAATCTATTAATTACCATTTGCCTTCTCTCCTGACTTGGTAAGAATGGGAACCCCGTGAGGGTAGGGCCACTCTGTGACTCATGGTTACTTTTCCAGGGGCAAAAGAGTGCGTGACACAGCGAGTGCTCAGTGCATTGTCCCTGGGAAGCAAGAGGTGGTCAGAGGCATTGAAGTCTGCGATGCTTTATGGTGACAGTGCTCTTAGAGGTCAGTGAAGGATGCTGGACCCTGCCCTCTCACTAACGGGCCAGACATTAATGCTTGATTCTTACACCTTTTTCCATCTTTACTCTTTGGCTGCCCTTTCCCCTGCTCTTGTCCCACCCCCACCCCAGATCTGCCTTGGAAACCCTGGGCCTGGCCAGCAGAAGGCCCTTGGGGACCTCACAGCCTGGCCTGATGTGGTACACAGAAGCAGAGGCCAGATTATCACACTAGTGGTCCTTGCTGCTGCTTTTAACTTCACACTTCTGGTCGCTTCTAACACTCACATGCCAACTTGTGAGATCAGAATAATTATATCCCCAGAATAATTATGTCCCCAAACAAAGCTTTATGTGCTAAGGGCCTTGCGTGCCACCACGAAGTGGAATAAGCCTAAAGATGGAGTTCACGGATGGAAAAATCATGTTCAGAACCTGCTCACCAACTGCATAACTCCAGAGACAAGACACTGACAGCAACTGCCCTTGGTGCTCATTAGGACATCTAATGGGTACACAGCTGGGCCCATTTACCCATTTAACGGGGCTGGAACAAGAACTCTCTCCCAGCTGGAGACAGACATGTTGGAATTGAATGGAACCAGAGTGAAAAGGCCGGGCAGGGTCTACTTTCTAAATAAAGTGCCTGTAGAGTGACATGACTCTCAGAAGTCTCACAGGACTTCCTGATTTAGTTCCTCGGTTTTGTTTTGCTAAGGGAGTTTATATAAGTCTATAAATGATTTTCTTAGTTTCGAAAATGCATTGTAGCCATACATAATTATCTCCAGCTTTGATGGATGCAGTTCAGGCTCCCAGCACCCAGGGAGTGATGGATTTTGAATGCAGAAAGTAACAGTTCACTCGATGGTGGCAAATGTGTTCAGTCTGCACAGAGCTGTCACCCAGTGAAGAGAGGACGAGATCCTGTATCTAAAGAGACAGAGCCAAGGGAAATTGCAAAACGATCTTTTTTCTTAATAAAGAACTTCCAAAAAATTGAGCAGCCTAAGAGCAAGGGGAGGTGGTGCACACAGATGGCCTCCCTGTCTAAGGAGGCAAACAAGGGGAGTCCGATGAGCCCCGGGCGGCAAGGCCTCGCCAAGCCCAGGGAGGGCCCAGTGGCTTCGGTCTGGTCTGAGTCCTCACACCCATCCTGGCAGGTTGTCTGCCTGTGCACAAGGGTCTCTCCTTGCCATAAGAACCTGTGTCTGGTGGATTTGCTAAGCTTATCCCAGTCTTCAGGAACTCTCTCCACCAGTTGGGGTGATCATTTTTAAGTTAATTTTTAAAACTTTCACAGTGCCGGGGATCCAACCCAGGCCCTCACGTATGCCAGACAAGCGCTCTACCACTGAGCCGCACCCCCATCCCAAGCACTTCATTTCTTAAAATTTAACATGTAATTTATACATCAAAAAAATTCATCTTCTAGGACTGGGAATGTAGCTCAGGGACAGAACTCTTGTCTAGCGTGGGCACAGCCCTGGATTCAATCCCGAATAACACACACACACACATTCACCAATATATAAACCCAGTGAGCTTTAGGATATGCTTAAAGTTGGACAACCATCACCACTATCTAGTTCCAGAACGTGCCATCAACCCAAAAAGAAACACACCCACTGACTCTCATTCACCATTTCCTGTTTCCTTCAGTCCTTGGCAACCACTTTTATTATATCCATGAATTGGCCTACTATGAACATTTCATATGAATGGAATTATAAGAATTATAGCTTTTTAAGTCTGGCTTCTTTTACTGACTATATATAATGCTTTCAAGGTTTACCCATAAGTCTATATCAGTACTATATTTCTTTTCATGGCTGAGTAATATTTCCATGTGTGGACATACCACATTTTCTTTATCCTTCCATCTGTTGATGACTTTGTTTCCACTTCTTATCAATTATGATTAATGCTGCTAAAAACATTTTGTTTTTATCTGAATATGTTTTCAGTTCTCCAGGTATATATTGAGATATAGAATTGCTGGGTCATATGGTGACTTTATGTTTAAATTTTTAAGGAACTGCCAGACTGCTTTCCAAATATTTGCACCCTGTGACATTCCCAGAAGAAATGTACAAGACCTTGAATTTCCCTGAATCCTCTCCAGCATTTATTATTGTCTGTATTTTTGTTATAATTATCTTTAGTAGGTATGACATGATATCATCCTGATTTTGATTTGTATTTCTCTGATGTCTAATGATTTTGAGCATCTTTTCATGTGTTTATTGGCCATACATATATCTTCTTTGGAAAAATAGCAATTAAAAACTTTTGCCAATTTTTAAAATGAGATATTTGTGCTTCCATCATCATTATAAGAATTCTTTATATATCTAGATACTAGATCTCTGTCTAATAAAGTCCAGAAATACTTTCTCCAATTCTGAGTTATCTTTTCATTTTTTATAGTGTTCTTTAAAGAAAAAAAATTCTCTTTTTATTTATTTATTTATATTTTTTTGAGGCAAGGTCTTGCCATGTAGTTCATCCTGGACTTGAACTCACTATGTACCCTAATCTGGACTTAAACTCGTGATAGTCCTCCTGCCTCAGCCTCCCAAGGGCTAAGATTACAGCCATCTGCCACCATGCCCAGAAAAGATTCTAACTTTGATGAAGTCTATTTTATTTACTTTTTTCCTTTGGTTGTTTGCACTTTTGATGTAATGTCTAGGAAAGCACTGACTAGTCCAAAGTTACAAGATTTATACCTGTTTTCTTCTAAGACTCTTCAGTTTTACCTCTTGCATTTGAGCCTTTAATCCATTTTGAGTTTGTTTTTGTGCATAGTGTATGTGGGATGCAAGTAGGGTCCAATTTATGTGACTTCTGTAGTGCTTATTTAGTTTTCCCAACAACAGTCATCAAAAAAATCCAAAAACTAGTCTTTATTATCAAGTTGAATACATTGGTACTTTGTCTAAAATCAATTGACTATATTAAGAAGGCAAATTTGTACACCTATTGTGAAAGACAGTATGGAGGCTTCTCTACAAGTTTTTAAAAGGCCAGGCATGTCACTGCACACTCATTATCCCAACTCTGCAGGACGCTGAGGCAGGAGGATCACAAGTACAAAGCCAGTGTAGGCAACTTAGCAAGAACCTGCCAAAAGAAAGAAAGAGAGAGACAGAGACAGAGAGAGAGGAGAAGGGAAGAAGGAAGGGAAAGGGAAAAAGGAAAAGGACAAAGAAAAAGAGAAAGAGAAAGAGAAAAGAAAACTGGGACTATGGCCTTGCCCTCCTAGGGTTCAGTCACCAGTACAACTAAAAAAAAAAAAAATCAAATAGAACTACCCTATGATGAGGAGGAGGTCTCCCTCTTAGTACACATCCAAAGGAAATGAAATGACCTCTTTACTCTTCACTCTCCCACTCATTGCAGCAACAGTCACAGTGTGGGATCAGCTTAAATGGCCATCAGCAGATGAATAGATAAAACAAATGTGTCATATGCACGAACCAATGCATACCATTAAGCCTTTTAAAAGAAAAGAATCCTGTCATTTGTGACAACATGACTGAAACTGGAGCACATTTCCCTAAACAAAATAAGCCAGCACAGAAAGACAATACCACATGATCTGATGTATTTGTGGAATCTGAAAAATTGAACTCCTAGAAGAACAGAATTAAAGGATATAACTGCATGTATGTTTAATTGTGTAGAATTGATAACCATATTACTAAGTTTTTGTTAGATCATTGAACAGAACTGTTTGCACTCTCACTGTTTGAATGTCTACTTTTTATGTTTTAATTTTGTAACTTGAACAACTATTTCTAAGATGACAATATGTAATTTATCAATTAGTGATTTCTTAGTATTTATTTTTTTTAAATTCTGTATTATGGGGCTGGGGATTTAGCTCAACAGCATAAGCGCCTGCCTTGCAAGTGTGTGGTCATGAGTTGAATCCTGGTACCAATTTTAAAAAACCCTGAAATTCTGTATTATTTCTACCCTTTTTTCTGTTTTGCTTTTTTTTCTCTTTAAATAAAATTTTAAAAACTTAAAAAAAAAAGAGAAGAAGCACAGAGTTCAATAGTGATTACCAGGAATTAAGGCCACGAGCATGGGAGGAAGAAGCATCAGGGAGGTGTGGGTCAAAATCGAGGTATACGAAACTTCAGTTAGAAGAATAACTTCGGGAGATCTATGGTATAACATATGACTATTGTTAATAACAATGCTATCTATAGTTGAAAATTGTTGTAAGTAGAATTTAAAATTTTCTTTAAAAATTTAAGTATCTGTTGTAATATATATAGTGTCCTATTCATCCATTCTATAATGTGTACCTATATCAAAACATCATGTCAGACAACATAAATATACATAAATTTGTCAATTAAAATAAATGAATTGTTTTTAAAAATCAATTGACAATAAGTGCTTATTTCTAAATCCACAGTTCTAATCCATATCTGTATGTCCATCTTATACCAGTACCCAAAAGCTGTGATTACTGTAATTTTGTAGTGAGCTTGATATTAGAAAATCTGGTTTTTCTCAAGGTTTTTTTTTTTCCCCCTTCTTTTTCAATATTTTAAACTCAAAAAAACTATTTTAAACTTTTTGGGTATTTTAAACTCTTTTTATTTCTGCTTGAATTTTAGGATTAGTTTGTCAATTTCTGAAATATCTCTATCTCTGAGATTGTAAGATAGAGTGCACTGCATCTGTTTACCACTTTGGGGAGCACTGGCACCCTAACAGTACTGAGTCTTCTCATTCATGATCTCAGGATGTGTTTCCATTAAGTCTTCTTTAACTCCTTTCAATGATACTTGGTAATTTTCACTGTACTACCTCTGTACTTCTTTCATGAAATTTATTTCCAATTTAGCCAGGTTTGATACCACCTGCCCATAATCCCAGCACTTGGGAGGCTGAAGCAAGGAGAATCGCCACAAGTTCAAGGCCAGCCTGGGCTACATAGCAAGTTCAAGACTAACCTGCAGGAGCTGGGGATTTAGCTCAATGGCATAAGCACCTGCCTGGTAAGCATGAGGTCATGAGTTTGATCCCCGGTACAAAATAAAAGAAAAAAAAGACTAGCCTGCACTACACTTCAGATTCTGCCTCAAAGAAGAAGACAGAGGGGAAGGAGAAGAAGAGGAAGCAGAAGAAGCAGAAGAAAAGACATTTATTTCCAATTTTATTTACTTATTTGATTCTTTTCAATTTTACTATAAAATGAATTTTTAAATTTTTGTCAATTTTGGATTCTTCCTTGCAAGTGTATAAAAATACAACTCAGTCTTTTTCACTTATCCTGCAACCTTGCTGAGTTCTATTTATTACTTCTAATTAGTTTTGTGAATTTCTTAATATTTTCTATATGTTAGTTCATGTCTATTTGCATGTAAATAGTTAACTTTACCTTCTTCCTTTTCAATTTGGACATCTTTATTTCTTTTTTTTTTCCTTGCCTAATTTCCATGACTTAGAAACTTCAGGATTTCGGTGAATAGCAGTAATAAGAGCAGACATGCTTATTTCTTCCTGATGCCAGGAGAAAAGCTTTCATTCTGTCACCGTAACATATTATGTTAGTTATGGGATTTTCTTCTCCGGTTGAGAAAGTTCCTCTCAATTTCCAGTTTCCTCAGAGTTTCTACCACGTGAGGGTGTTGGATTTTGCCAAGTACTTTTCTGAATCTATTGAAATGATCATGTTGTTTTTATTCTTTATTCTACTGATATGGATTATTCATTTGATTGATTTTTATATGTTTAACCAACCTTGCATTCCTGGAATAAACTCAGTCACGGAGTATAAG